>JAGDQP010026504.1:0-25861 GCA_022664845.1 Lepisma saccharinum
TATGATCGTCTTTTGTTTAGTTTTCAGTTTTCGAGGACAATATGGCTTAGATCAGTCAGAAGCTTATTTCGTGTTGCAGGTAATGTTTTTTTTTTGTGCACCAAAAGCATTCTTGTTTTCGTTCTTCTTATCACACATAATATTTAAATATATGGGACTCAAAGTTTTTGTGTCTTTCACTGCGACAACCCGATCTCTGCTAATTAAAAAATCAACAGTATGCAGCATAAGTAAATATTCTAGCGCTGGAAGGCGCCGTAATCTTACGAAGTTGAAAACGTTACTTTTATATACCTTCGAAAAAATCTAGCTATAAGTGCTTTCTATGGCGAAGACAATTTTACCGCAGTGAAAATCTTTCCGTTGACGGGACGATGAACTTCTGGTTGCCATGGCAACCTAGACACTGCAGGCTATACTGGCCAGTGCGAGATAGCGTTGAGGATTTGGAGGAATTAGATTAGAAGGAGACGCCCAAGCTGCCAAATTTTGAAGCTGAAAATGGCCGCCCGCCAATCGTCCAGTGCGGCCATCCGCCATCTTACGTATGGAAGAAAACCACGAAATCCCTATTGTTTTATGTACACCATACAGATATTATTTATATAAAATCTATATCATATGTTATTATACTTACATTTGTTTTTAGCAACGTTTAAATTAACTCCAGTTGCGGTTGAATGAAAAAAATCTAGCAGAATAAACACTGCACAATGAAAAATATTGACATCTGTAGCCGTTAACTGCGTAAGACTCCTGGCCACATAGGTAGATGTGCTCATTAAGGAACTCTTCTTCAAACGCAGCCACACAGATTTATGAGTTCAAAATCCCTTCAGGGAGTGGATGTTCGTCTTTTTTCCTCACTTCTGATCCAGAGAAAGGTAATGACAAATTACCATTGGTTCACCTTGTCCAGAGGCCTTCCCAGTCCTTTTAAAATTTCCTTCATTTATTACTTGCACTATCCTCACTATACGTAGGTTTAACTTTTATATATATCATTAGAAATTCTAAACCAGAGAAAAAATGAATTCACTGTAACTTAGATAAATTGGTTATTAGTTCCAGATTAAATTTCGTAGAGGGGTACATTAATAGGTAAAATTTTATATATTTATTATAGCCACTTTATATTTATTATTAGACGTTTAACAAACTCCATGTGTCTGCCCAACCACAGGGGAATCTAAATCGCTCCATAGCTGTAATTTTTACATTTCTTGACTGCCATAAATTACAATATACCCCTTGAACCTTGCAAACATACTGGATACATATGTTTATAACAGTGCTTCTAAGATTCAGAAAGTGAAAAGTGTTAAATATGTTCCGGTGTTCATTTCGAGAAGATTTGTTACATTTTAGTCTCTGATTCACCTGGTCTATGACATGCAAAGCTACATGGTGACCGTACCAGTAATGGACCAGTTACCAGTGGTTGACTAACGGAGATAAACAGTAATAATAGTTTATATTGGATATAGTAGTAAACACAGTACGCTTTATACTTCCATAAGGTTAATAGTGTAATCCTCAAATGCTGTGCAATCAGGAAATACAGTGCCACCAAAATCAAATAAAAAGTGTAAAGGGCATCTCGAAGAGATTAAAGCTCACGATAAGAGGACAGAAGTATAAGTAATACAAGATATCCGTGCACATCGAGCAGAAGGTACAGTGAAATAATTAATTATTGCATTCCTTCGTTGTTCAAGGAACAACTTACAGTAAACAGAATCAATGATCTCACTGCAACAAACGTAGTTCACAATTGGTTATTACAACTGGTCAACTACTGGTGCAACTACACCTTTCGCAATATATTTGTCTGTTGTCGTGTTAAATGAAATAAATGCGAGTTGTTTTTCCTTTGACTTAATCTGCATGGTCTTAGGGTTTGTTTCGTATATTTTTTCTATTATATAAACGTCAGTTCTTGCTTCGAGTTGAAATTTTCCTTATTTGGTCAAACATTGATACGGTCACCCTATAAATCACATTTTTGAATTGAAATCACATTTAATTTACACGTGAATGTTTGGTATTATGGTTAAAGAATACAAATATACACAGATAATTTGTCAGTGCTTATAAAATATTGTATAGCTCAACATAAAGAGTAACCAAAACTTCCGCTGAACATCGAAAGCTGAATAACGAAAAACAATTCCCCAAAGTGCATGAAATATAATGAATACTACTGACATTTCCTTTAGTCAGTTTTCTTGTAATCTATGAGAAAAATTAGAACAGTAATCCTTCTCTTTAAATTCTCGAATTAACATATTGACGGCATAATGAAAAACATAGAAAAACAATTTTAACAGTCTCCATGCAATAAATTTTTGTCAACGTTTTATATTTCGACAGATGTTCTCTCTAACACTCACCTATGAAATGTGACATTGGGACCCTTCTTATTGTATCTGTTTATGCATCCAAAAGCGACACAACTCATTACTATTTTAAAAATCACAGAAAAACACAAAAAATGATCTGATTATTTGCCTGCCTGTGAATGCAATACTTCAATTTTATTCCATACGCAATATGGCGGAACGTGATACAAACAACGGGGGCGGCGGCCATTTTCGGCTTCAATTTATTTTCGAAGTAGGGGTACGTTTGGCCGTCTCCTTCTATTTTAATTCCTCCATGGTTGAGGATAGCGGAAGAGAACCTGCAATCTGCTTTCAACGAAGTTACAGTTATCAAGAACAAAGAACAAAGAATCAACGAAGTTACTTCTCCTCCGAGTTTCGGCTGTTCAGTGTGCAAGTAAAGTAAATTTGTCCCCACTGTATCAGCACCATGTGTACCTGTACAATTGTTCGTCTTTTGTTCATGTGTATACAGTGAAAGGGAATGACGATTTTGACATAGCCTTGTTATAGACAAATATCCTTGAATAAGTATGTATGTCAGAGCTGTAATAGGCCTAGTGCCAAGTGAGTTAATCCAGGCGCCCAATGCTAGATACAACGAATTAATTTGAAGTATTCTACTTATGTTGTTATGTATGAGCTCCTTGACTAAGCTATAGAATCCAGTCTCAATATATGGCTATGTTAATGGTTATTTTTTATAAAATGCTAACCTTACTTAAAATGTACTCTGGGTAGAAGTAGAATATTTCAGTTTACGATAACTCGATATATTAGAGATTTCATTGATTTGTAAGGCGTGGTGGAATGGTTTTGCAGAATTACGAAGATGGCCATGGTTGGAACTAAAGGGATGCTCGTCAAACTTTATCCATATGTGTAAATATTAATAGCATTTTTAGTCCGAATATATAGATTTAAAAGATGCCGTCCGCTACGCTCTTTTTTCACCCTTATTTATACACGCCCAGTCCACGTCGCTTAGTGATCTTTCACCACAGATCACTGATAAGGAACCAGCACAAGTTCAATAAACCTTTGAACATCCATGGGTTCTGACAGATATTTTCATGTTTCCTCCATTAATTTCTGGATATCATCTAGAATGGAGACCTTAGACGTTCTATTCATCTCATTTCCGTCTGAAGTTGAGCTCGCTGAGTGATTATATATATATATGGGCAACGCCCTAGCCGAGCTGGTCTACCGGTTCCCGTAAGATCACCGAAGTCAAGCAGCTCTGAGTCTGGTCAGTGCTTGGACGGGTGACCGTTGCAGTACTCCAGATGGTGTTGCCTGTGCGGCGTCCACCCAGCGTCGTGAGGCCAATTGGGGAGCTACCTGAATAAAGAGGTAGCGATCACAGTGAGAGCTTTGGCTCTCCTCTCCCAACCCGTCTGGTCAGCGTGGGAGAGTAGACCAACTCCTCCCTTCGGGGAGAGGCCTCATCCACTAGTGGATTGAATATGGCTGTGATTTATTATATATATATATATATATATTAAAATGTCTTTATAAGTTTGTAAGCTCATTTATAACTTCTCTTAATAAATATTGTTTTGAGAGTTCTTGATTTCAGCAGCAGAGTAATTTTGTGATTTTGACACATTAGGCCTAATATAATAGTCTCTGTATCTTAAGAAAAAATCCACTTAATTTAATTGAATAGGTCACGCTCTAATTGCCATGAACGTTTATTAGCAAGAATAAATATTCTAGAGGCACGGGATTTTTTATTCGTTTAAAGATTTCAAAACCATCACCTGAAATCAGTATCAATCTCGTTACAAGTGTATTTGAATTGAATTTTATTTATAGCCTTTAGTCATGTTTTGTTTACGTTAGGCCAGGATGGGGAAAGTAGAAGAAAGGAAGAAACTGTCCCAGCATCAAGCTGGTGCGAGAGCGTGAAAACTGGAAAAACATAAGCCAAGATGGCCTATTGGTGGGTTCGAAAGCAGGTGTTTCCCAATGGGATAGCAACTAAGGAACGCCAGCTCGGCTCTCGCTTTAGGTGTAATAAAATGTTCGCCAAGGGACGCCATTCTTCAGACGTATGACGAACTTAGACCTTAGATGCCAGTAATTCAAATGTAAATTAAACTAAACTTCAAACATTACTCTAAAATTGTGCACTGCATCTGAAAAATTACTGTGTATGTATTGTTCGAATAATAAATTTTGAAGCAGAAAATAAGTTGAATTTAGGAGAACCTGAAAACGGAAAATGTCACGAAGAATATTTTAAACAGGCCATCATCTAATTTCATTCGTATTTTTTCTCTCTATCCATTGCCTCCCTCTAATAGTAATATTAAACTTTCAGCACTCAGCATATACATATATAAAGGTCCTTCAATGCTGGTTGTGTTTTTATGCAAATAATTTTTGGGCTGAGAAAGCTATCACTTTTCCGCATTTACAAGACTTGAATATAAGCCTAGTTATCCTTTCATTTGCATTTCCACAGGACATAATTTTCATCACTGATTTTGTCTTTGCATGGCATTTAGGTAACTTTCGTCCAGTAACTACCATCCCAAGTTTGGAAGTAGACTACCATCCCTGCATTTGCTTAGTGTGGCTTACGAAAAACATCAATCAGGATCGCGGTCGCTGGGAACAATCCCAAGACCTTTCGATTGCTAAACCGACGCTCAACCAACTGAGTTATGGCTGTTCGGTTCCCGTCACCAATGCATTGTACATTCATTTGAATCCGTCTAATATCGGCATTAGAAATGTGCGTATCAAACCACAAATTATAATAATACAACGTTACGTCGATAAGTATAGTACTCTGAAAAGGAGGACAGAGTCTCAGTTTAAATCCTTACGCTGCGATAGTTCATACAACTGGTGTCTTAGTTTATTCCGTTCTTCCTGCTTTACATTTAATAGGTGGAATGTTCGATTTGAAAATTTTAAGTTAGGCAGTTATTTAGTACTCTCTTCTCAGTTAATACCTTTAATGACCTTTAATGAGTGATGACCTTTATACAAATAAACAATAAATATATTGTATAACTACACTATACCAGTCAAGTACTTTATTCTCTGTTCTACAAGTGGAAAATTCTGCTACAAAATTAGCTTTGTCACTGCCTAATGACTTCTTGTAAATGAAACTTAGCAAAGTACAGCATTTATCGTGGGCGTGTTTGTTGTTCCCACGCTCAGTTGTCGACGAAATTTGTCATAGCTTCAACTATATTTACATATTTATAGTGGGTCCCAACTTTTAGCAGTTAATTTCTCTACAACTATTCATGAACATTTAATATGATGATAAGCGGTATTACGGATAAACCAGTCAGTCCTGGAAATTCGGGATGAATAGAGAATGGGTACATTAAAGATTTGGATGCACTTCACTTACGATTTTGACCACGAGTCGCCACTGAGATGTACGAACATATAACGAAAATCTTGTAAGAAATGCAATCGAGGAAAGCAAGAACCTGAAGAAAACCAAACAGTAGCTCATGATAGGCAAAAAGCAAATAATTGGAGTTAAGAGACTAGACGGGACCGTAACACGAAATAAGGAAGAAAATATAAAGTGTGCCTGAGGTTCTCAGTGTGCTTGAGGAAGAGACAAATATACAGAAGTTGGAATAATGCTGTTATCATTTTGTTGTACGTACAAGAAAGAGGAAAAAGAACGCGTCGAAAACTACAGACCAATTAGTTTAGTGTCAGTGCTATACAAAATGTTCACCAAAATGTTATTTTGAATCGTATTGAATGAGACTTGGATTTTAACCAGGGAAGGGAACAAGTCGGATTTTGTCGTGGATTTAGCACAATGGACCACATACAAACATTGAATGAAGTTATGGAAAGGACTAATTAATTTGAACTTCCACTATGTTTGGGATTTTGAAAAAGCTTTCGATTCGCTCTCCTTGTGAGTAGTACATAAACCACTTGAACATCAAGGCATCGAAAATGCATGCATCAAGCTACTGCGAAACATTTATTCGACTGCCACATCTGTCATTAGACTACATCAAGAAAGTGAAAAATTTAAAGTTGGAAAAAGGGTAAAACAAGGAGATTCAATTTCTCCAAAACTGTTTTCTGCGGTCCTGGAGAGAGTGTTTCAAAATTTAAACTCGGATGAAGTTGGAATTAAAATTAATGGTGAATATCTTCATCACCTATGTTCGCTGATGATATAGTCCTGTTTCCTTCAAATGCAGAATAACTACTAACAGAATGGAAGAACTGTGTAATGAGAGTTCGAAAATAGGTCTTAAAATGAACTTAAGTAAAACAAAAGTCATATACCATCAACATGCTGCAAAGAGGGAAATAAAAATTGACAGAGAGACAATAGGCAATGTTGAAGAGTATGTTTACCTAGGTCAATTCAAAACATCGAATGCCAAGTTGATTGATGAAATAAATAGAAGATGTAAAATGACGTGGAGTTCATTTGGAAGACTACAGTTTATTTTCAAAAGCAAACTACCAATATGTCTGTAGCGTAAAGTTTAAAATTAATGTGTCTTACCTGTTATGATGTACGGCTGTGAAACTTGGACACTGAACGCGCAAACGACTCAAAGATTGAGAGTCACACAAAGAGCAATGGAGATATGTATCCTAGGAATAACCAGGAGAGACAGGAAGACAAGTGAATGGATTCGCGCACAAACAAAGGATGTAATCAGAACTGCGAAGAAGATGAAGTAGAAATGGATCGGTCATAGCTAGACGAACAGATAGAATGTGGACGACAAATGTACTACATTGGATTCCTAGAGAAAAGAAACGACCGAAACGACGCCCAAAAGCAAGATGGTTAGATGAAATCAAACGTTTTTCAGGAGCTAGATGGATGAGGATAGCAGTAGACCGAGATATGTGGAAAGAAATGGGGAGGTCTTCGTCCAGCACTGGATAGAAAATGGCTAAATATGATGATGATAATGGTGATATATTAGAGATGGGCCGATACCAGAATCCCTCGATATTCGATACTGTTATTTCTGACCTTTGGTACTGGCTACTTTCTTCAACATTGTTCTACAATGCAAATGATACATATGAAGTGTACAGGGAAAGAAGGGGAAAGGTGTATTTTAAAGAAAATGAATTTGCACCAGTAACAAATACTATTCAATGACAGCTAACCGCTCAGAAATTTTTACTCCAAAAGCTAAAAAAATCACTAACACGTAAGTCTAGGGAACTGTAGGCACGTCGATTTCCTTGAAACTTGGAAATATAGTGCAAGTGAAAACATTTGGAGTGTTGTGTCGGGCACTAACAACTTGGGCTCCCCCTTCGTGACGCCTTCCTCCCTTTTTTGTCTTTTATTCTTAATATGGGTTCTAGAAATCATTAAATACTTATACTCATCAGATGACAGTCAAATCATTTTATTTTGCTTCTTTTTAAAGAGGGTAAATTAACTAAATATATTATTCTTGAAATTGGTTTTATAATTCAACAAGAAATACATAACAACAGAAACTGTAATATTTTAAAAAGATTTCAGTACATTAATTTCTTACATCAGTCTCAATGTGACATTCAAACAGTAATCACTCTGCTAGGTTAAGAGGTCATGGTTTTATTTCAGATAACTCTGTTAGAAACGCAACAAGCTATCATAACTTGTAGTTTTGAAGGCAAAAGAACTAAATTCAACTCAAATCATGTGCTTAAGACTGTCATCACCCTGGCCACATTCATATCCAACGTGATAGAATATTTTGTATGTTGCTGACGTCACAACAGCGAAAAGAGAAGGATTTAAATTACACAGGTCTGCAAATGAAACTTTTTTCTGATGCCCTGCATATTTTTGCTGATTCTGATGGATCTCGACATGCTGAAACCGAAAATTATTTCCGTTTTTCCAACATCACGTCAGGTTTTCTGTCAAATTACTAAAATTAAAAAGAAAATATGTCAGTTTAAGATGAAAATATGCCTTAATTTAAATATATATATATATATATATATATATATATTGGTAATGCCGTCCATATTAATTACTTAAACCAAAGAATGGGGAAGGTATCCGTCAAGGCCTTACTTAAAGTACCATCCCAGCATTTGCCTCGCGGAGCGAGGCAAATACTAGAAAACCTGTCAGAATGGCCTGTCACGGGACTCGAACCCGCTTATCTACCCTTGCATGTTCGAAATCTGCGACGTAACCACCTAGGACAAGAGTGTTGGATGTGAATAAATTCTAGTGCTTTCCTCAGTCCCACCAGGCAAATGTCGGGATGGTGCCTAAAATATAGGCTTAGCCCATTTTTCCTGATTCTATGACGATAGCAAAGAACCGGGTACGAGTAGTAATCCTCAACCCCACCTGGTTCCAGCCTAGTATCCGGGCATTACTCAATTCTAGTAACAGTATCGCTCCCATAACAAAATTCATAAAAATCTGAGATGATGAGGTAAATGGCTGTGTTAATCTGACGTGGAGAGACTCAATACCAACTTTGCACAGGAAAAAACTAATCGAAACCACAAAGTACGATGAAACGATGATATTTATTTTAAAATAGCTTTTGGAGAGAAAATATAATCTTACTTCACAAAAATAGACCCTTGTATTCTTAAAAAATCTTTAGTGATCGTAAAAAACAATGTTCCATACTAAAAAAGCATTACAATCAACTACGTTACAAATCTACATGTTGAACATAGTACAGTATCAGGAGGTATAATATAAAATACCAACTTTGTACAGGGAGGTGAAAAAACTAATCGAAACCACAAAATAGGATGAAATGACAGTATTTGACAATTTTTGTGTTCACTTCCTGCATGCTTAAATGTTTACAAGTAATTGCTGACCATCATGTCACAGTACACGTTAGAAGAACAGATTTGGAGTGTGGCGTTACGGTACACTTCAGAAGTTATGGTACCTTCCTTGCAAGCAGTACGATTTCAGACATTTTGTAATCGTAATTATTTGGATCTGAATAAATATGTTTTACAGCAAGACAAAGTCATCCTGTACATAGGCTAGGTGAATAAAGCATTATAACAGGAACTGTTTCCAGAACGCCTAGTATCCAGAGGGACTGCTTTTTCGTTTCCTCCAAGAAGTTTCATACCCAAGTCACAAATTACGCACAATTACGTGAGAACATTGAGTTACTGATTCGCGATATAACCGTGAACACTGATCTGTAGTCTAAACTCATAGATCGCGTGAAATTTGTAGTTATCAATGAAGGAAAGCATGTAGAATACATCATCGTACGATAAATATACAACGTTATTTTGATTTCGGTTACTTTTTTTTTTGCCCTACCCTGAAGAAACAAACAAGAAAAAGGTAAAAGTATCAACTGTTACTAACAGCTTTACATATTCTTTAAACTTAAGTATTTGTTCCATAAACTTACAAAAGCACAAACAATTGCTTTGTTACTTTAAGTTTATAGATAAAAATGAATTCACAGATAGAACATTACAGACAAACTACAATATACTAGAAGTGTTTTTAAGCTGAGCAGTACGGTTTTCGCTCACCTAGTAAAACATGACAGGCTCGAGAGAAATACTGTGAAAACTATTTTGTCAACGTATCTAATGTAATATCAAAAACATATTAAACCACATATTAGTAAACATTTTATACAGTATAAAAATATACATTTCATGTTTATTTTAAAATATATAAAGTATAACAATGTGGCAGGAACTATCTCAAAATAAATACATGGCCAAAAAAAAAAATACAATGTTTTGCTCACACATTTTGTGCCGTTAAAAGAAAAAATAATCACTTTATACAACCATCAAGGTCAATACAAATATCACACTAGGGTCCTTGGTGACAGTGATTTCAAAACGTTTTTTACATATAGGGGGGCCAAAAATGCAGCCACATTTTTCCAATACAAAAATCATGTAACATTTTGTCCCTAACACGTCGAGCAGTGTTTAAAGGACGTATCATAGTCTTCCTATCGTGTAACAAATCTGGGCTGAATGGTACAGGGAAACGAAACGTTGCTAGGCTTTGCTTAAGTTACGAATGTAATTGAAAGCCGAATCCATCGTGAATTATAAGTTCGCGGTTAACTACAGGCTAGTGATGGTTGACTGTGAAATCAATACAAATATTTTCAAAGTATACAGATTCCTGACACTAAAACAAGAAATGATGTTTATAAAAACATGGTTCTAAGTCTGCTACGTTTATGAGATATAGGTTTCTCAACCTTTGAGTCCAAAATTGAGTCCATACAATAATATTAAATGAAACTTAGTTATAAATCGATAAATCCAAAAAGAAAATTAACCTTCATGAATCATTTCCGATTTATGACTAAATATTCCTTTTATTTAGCACTGTAAATAAGTCGATTTTTGGTTCAAGTTTGAAACTGTATTTCATAACCACAGTGGGATTAGGCCCATGTTTGTATGTTAGAGAGAGAAATTTACTATCAAAATTATAGTACTGATTGTTCTATCAACCTGTATAAAACGTTGATACATTGCATTGCATTCGGACGAGTACGATCTTTATGATCTGTAACACTTTTTTTTTTATTTAAATAAAAGCCTATAAGGACTGAGATTTAGGGAGATTCCAACCATATGGGGCTCTGTTTTACTAAGAAACTTTAATATGTATTGTTTTTCTAAAATGCAAAACACTACGTGGTACTAATGGATTTTAAAATATAAAAAAGTCTTACCTAGACATATTGATAATCAATAGCACGATATTTAGCTCGAACCAAACAAGCCTCATAATGTGGGTAAGAGAAAATGGTAAAAACGGCAGCTACCATTAAGCCATAGAAAGATAATTGCTAAGCAAATTTTACGTTGGTATTTTTTTCACTTGATGAAGCTTGTTTGGGTCTAGCGAAATGTCGCGTTAATAACTATTAAAATTTGAAACAAACGATATCAATAAAGTGACGCAAACCCTTTTCGAAAAACAATCCTGAAATTACTTCGTTTTTCCTCTACTATTTAAAGTAAGAAATTCCGTTAATTACAGGTTTTATGATTGATCAGTTTTATGCCGAATTCACAACTAAATGCCCAAGCGTTATAAACTGCTAATGCATATACATTTTTGGACACCCGGTTGACAAGATTTTGAACCTTATTGCAGCCGATTGATAAACCTGAGTTCAAGTATTGTAAGATATTTTTGTGCAGTACAATAATTTAATTACAAACAGTAATACGTAAGTTATGTGGTACAATAAGTTAACCAACTTAGTATATACAATTTTTACAATCTTCTTCACATTTCTGATGATGTCCGAAATTATGGACCTCGCAATACCTTTTCAGCTTTTCCTTTTGAAAACAAAATGAAGCAGATAAAGGATATGATACGAGGTCCTAAAAATCAATTGAAACAGGTCGCGAATAGGTTATAAGAGAAAAAGGCAGATATTTATGATAAACAAACAGTCTCTCAGAAAGTCATATATAGCCATGGCAAAATCAAATCTGTGCGTTTGGAAAAGCTTGGCTACTGTTTGCTTGGATGTACTCCACCTGATAATTGTTTTCTTACTGCAAAGGATGATATCATTACAGTACATACAATTGAAAAGATTATCAGTTCCAACTGCTTGTTCAACTTACGTTGTAAGGTGTTTGCTTCGAAAACTGACATTTTCAAGCACCCTTTAAACAGCAGTTTATTGCATATGTTTAAAGTAAGTCGGCTTAGAGGTGATTATATTTTTAGCTCTGAAGAGATTGAAAGAAAATGCATTCTAATATCAGATTCTGCAACCGAAGAAGAGATTATTTACTGTCTACCATTTTCTAACATGACTCATTTTTACTAGCTGTAGAAGTAATTTCCCTGTGATAAGTCATATTTTTTTATCTAACAAATCTCGTGGAGAGAGAACTAACATTTTTTACCTGTTGGTGTGCAGCTGATTCTCTCACATGTTAACCACAAACTAAGTAAAATCGTGATATATTTCGCGAGTCATTTCAAAGGATGGGAAAATTATAAGAATTACGGGAAGTTAATGTGGTGATTAAGGTTGAGAATACTGATTACGTTCCCGTAATCCTTATAATTTTCCTAGCGTTTGACAATGCGAGCGCACAGGCTCGTGAAATATATATCACGATTTTAGTTTGTGGTAACATTTGAGAGAATTAGCTGCACACCAACAGGTAAGAAATATTTCTTTTTTTTTTTAATAGTTTGTTTTTTAAAGTCAAATGATTGTTAGAAGACTCTCTGAGTAGAATTCGGCTACAACGCTTACAAATGAGTGAAATAAATTATTAGCATGCTTTCGCCATGCCTCTTCTTTGGCCAGCGATCCGCTACATAAATTGTAAGCTGCAACATGAAGAAGCAAGACATGTACATATTAATCTTGTGGTTGCGGTAGACATCCACGCAAAACTAAAGGCCCATAATACAGTAGAAAAGTTCTAAGTTCAGTAGCTTTCCAGCATTTGTGAACCTTTATGTGACGAGATTTGCGAGAAAACTTTCTTGGACAATAGCAAGTAGGTTTTCAGATACAGCTGAATTTGGAAGGAGCTAAGACGACATTCCTTTGGTCCTTTCTCTACCCACGTGCTGATCAACATTTTTGTTACTCCCAAATAAAGTAGATGCATGCTGTCGAGAAGAATTTGTGAAACTAACCCCAATGTCAACTTCTCCAAAACACTTTCAGTGCGCTGATGATCTTCTTATAACATATTCCGAAAATCAGAATCATTTCTTACTTGACTATCAGCTTCATATTGCCATGTTATGGTACCTCTGCGTTCGCCTTCTTGAATACATTTTTCACATGCGTGGAAACTGTTGTGTAAAACAGTACACTTAACAAATGCTCTTGCAGGTGCATCGACTATGAAACAACTGATACGAAATCCATAGACTTTTCCTCTAATAGCAATAGCTCTCCTTTCCAGTTCACAACATTCGTCAACCAATGGACGAAGAAATTCATTTGATGAAGTAGGTTTTGATTCGCCCATAACGAGCCCCATGACAAAAAGATTTCTATCTACCGCCTGATCTAACAAACCAAGTACAGGCCAGAACGACCTCGTAGAATTCTTGGTTCGTGGTAGTACATCTACATTTACAGTTAGTGTTAACTTATCACAAAAAACAGATTCAGATTTATTTTTTTCAACAATAGGATACCGTGCCTCTGTTAAACCACGTGAAGCCACTTTGTTCGATAATATTTTTCTCTACCCCAAAATACACAAATGATTCTGTATGATTACGTGATTCAATGTTCACGTTTTTTAGAGTTTCAAGAAGTGTTCGCTCATCAACTGGAAGATCAGAAAAGTTTTGATTCAAAATATGCAAAAGTTGTTACATTACTTGATCACTTGATTTAATATATTGTGATGTGGACCAACTATTCTTCCAGAATCTGCACGTTTAATCTAGCCCTATGTAAAATGTTAAATTTGTTTGACTACTTAACTAGCTGATGAACGATCGGTTCAACAAGAAGCGGAGTTATCTCACCTTCTGAATGGCTAGAAAAGTTATCACTGATACTTACAATACAGTTTATGTTTGAACTACTCTCCTCACTTACATTACAACTAATGTCAATCACGTTAAAAGCAATGGAAACGTGACTAACTGAACCACTTGTCTTAAAAGGCCTTATACTTTTCTGTATACAGGAACGTTTCCACTTGCATTCTCGAAGAATTTCTTCTTCTTGTTTTAATGTATCCTCTCCTGTGTCGCTTGGAGTACTGATAGCTGTCTCCTCCATTACGATCTTTTGTCCATCGGAACCAAGACTGGATTCTTTCCTTGATTTCACTATCAGTCGATGTTCTTGAGTTTCTACTACATCACACAGCATCTGAAATTCACAAGGTAGACTGATTGCAAGACAAATTCTGTTATTATTTTTGATGATTATATATTAGAAGATCAGAACGAGGTACGGAATTATTTCACACAGGGTCGACATAAAGCAATGGACTGCTTTTACTTAGCACAAACATATAGTAAATTTCCGAAACAACATTAGAGACAATACAAACATTTTATATATATATTTTGTCAAGACAATACGAATTTAAATCATATTTATAATGAATTTGCTGTTGGTGACATGACATTTGATAAATTTAAAGATATATGTTCTGTAGCATGGAAGGTGCCATATGGTTTCGTAACAATTGATATGACAAAAACATCGAACGAAGGAAAATACAGAAATAATATCAATCATTTCTTTTATAGTTGAGTAGCGTTTATGTCGACTATTACTCGTTTAATGATTATTCGATGTACGTATGTTACGTCTAACTTTTTTAAAAATATAATATAGTCTTTTTTATGTCAAAGCAAAAATCGAGTAATATTGAATTACAGAATTTTTTTAGCAAATCACTTTAAAGAAGGGAAAGAGAGTCACCGTAGCTATTATGAAAAACAAAAACGTCAAGAAAAAACATTAATTGAAGCCACTGAGAGAGAGCCTAGGTAAAGAAATTAAAGGAGGAACCGAGGAGTTCACTAGATATTCATCACTATTGTAATCTATATAGTAATAGCGGGATTAACAGGTCAAGGCTAGAAAGAGTCGTTATTGTGCTTCTTAGACTGCTATAAATTTTTTGGTCTAAATTACTTCTATTAGAAATTCGTAAATTGATACATATTGACTCCGTTAAGATGTAATACTTTATTAATGCACAAAAAAGAAAAAGAAATCTTACAATTTGTAGGATTCGAAAAAAGAATACCTATTATTCCTGCTGGGGCAACGGGCTTTGGTCTTTATTAATATGCCCTCCTATTACGAAATTATATCTCCCTCCGATAACAAGACTATATATTATAGACAGTTTGCGTCCCGGTCTTGACAATAATTACTGTAGTCCGAGCATTTTCCTAACATGAACTCGTAATCATATCAACTCTAATTCACGTAAGCTACTATTACTTCGAAATTAATATTTACGCCTGACTATGATAACAGTTGCGTTTTTACAATGTTTAATAAATGCCTTCTATAATATGTACTTCTATCATTCAGAAGCTATCTTATTTTTCTCTGATTGACATCATTAGCCATAAGCTTATATAAATCTTTTTTTTTCTGTTTTTTATATAGCCATTTAGTTTTAGTTCATAGTATCTGCGAAACTACTAACCTAAAATTCGCATTACCTTATTGTAATCATCTATAATTCTTTCTTGCTGCATTACTTATAACCGTACGTCTATTCCTAATTAGACTTTTGTATTAAGATTTAATTACCGTTATTCTCGATGATTAGTCTCCATACTTCTGATTCCTATGATTGAGAAAATCTGTATCGTTAACTAGTTTCTGAAAATTTCACTAAGTAAAGAGAATACTGACACCATATGTTACAATGACTTCTCTAGCCGCGTTTCTTCATACTGTCGCGTCGAGAGTAGTGCTTGAATGAAGGCAGGCAATAGAGCTCAGATCGCTTATATACCTATCCTTCTCAACTGATTCTTTTCGTAAGACTCGTGGGGTTTTACAGTAAGCAATCGGTTCAAACTATTTTTAACGAAAACCAGACCTCGTTGTCTCAGGAAAAGCAAGGAATAATAGTAAGGGCACGGGCCTCAGCTTCTCTGTTGTCTTTGCTGTAAAGTACAAAAATATACATTTTAAAATTTGTTACACAAATACATACCCGTATGATATTTTTTACATAATATAATAACCAATAAAATATATTTATACTTTATAATAATTTCTTGCGCAAGGACCTTGTTACGTCATTCACACACACACACATATACATACACAATTAACAACCATGATTAACATATACAATGTTTTCGTATTACACTGTAATAAAGTTATCAAGGAAAATCCCTCATAACAGAATAGAATAGATTTTATTGAGTATATCGGAGCTTACAAAACTCGTGATACATCACACACTGTATCTTTTGATTACCTTGTTCTACATTTTCTCTACTTGTTCTACTTATTTTTAAAGATTATTTGCAATTTGTTTCGTAATCTGTCTTCTGGTGGAGCAAATGGCGACTGTTAAGAGATAAGCTAGGTACTTATTTCTTTTCCAATTGTTTATTTAGGCTCATGTGTTAGCTGTCTTCTATAATTGCCTGACTTTAAAAAAAACAACTAAATACAGTGCTGTTTCCGTAGCAAAGTAATAAGGACAAGGAGTGCGACCAGTTATATTAAAGGTATTCTCCCGGTATTTATCTGGTGGCACTAAGGAAAATCAGGAAGAATCTGAATCTGGATGGTCAGCCCCAAGTGGGACTCGAATTGATGAAATTCACTCAAAGCCTACGAAAGCATAGTACGACATATCACAACTGGCTGATCTTCAGACGTAAGTGGGAATGTGTAGTTCAATATGAGTAAACAATACTTACATATATTACATACCAGAGAAATATACCATACAAGGCTATCTTTCAAAGTCTGCTACTTGGTATAGAAAATTGTAACAGAGAAATATTTAATTACATTGCAGTTTATTTATTTTACGTACAGCCAGCCACATAGGGAGTAGCTTTTCGACTGGGGGAGCAAAGTCAAAAAAGCTTTCTTATATATATTTAATATATAAGATTGCCTTAATCGAAAATTGTTAGTGGGCAAAGGCCCGTTGTTCCGACACAATATAGCTGTGAGGAAGGAGCCTACTATGACTTCCAATCTCGGGACAAAGGACAAGAAAATAGGACAAATTCGCATTGCCTACAGCCCACTGTAAAGAAAAGATTTAATTATTTTTAAAGTTGATAAATAAAGAGGGTAGAGAGTGAAAGTTATGTATACATAATCAACAGAAATATGTAATAAATTTGTACCTGTTAATGTATGATCGTTTCGAGAAACCAATGAATCGCTTGAAAAGATGTTATGTGCCCAGCAAATTAAAAAATAGCCTGAGTCGTAAGGGGTGGGTGGGACATGTGCCCGGGTGTCTCCCTGGCTACGGTACTGGTAATAGTTCTTGTTAAAATCTCTAAAGGAAAGAGCCGATAATAAGCTCCCTTCACCTACAGCTTCAGAACACAATCGCATACCAAATACTTTAAACTGAGACCGGTAATGAGTCCCTGTGATCTATCTGAGAATTTAACTCACTGCTTTCTTTCAAATCTGTCTGTTCCCTTTGCCTCGATTCGAACCTGGTCTTGCTTCCACAGAGCACACAGGTTTGAAATAAGCACTTACAAGCAGAATGTCAAATCTGACAGCTTCCCTATCTATTCCTTCTAATGACAAAAAATCTTTAACATCAAATCTGAACTCAAAAGCTATATTTAAATCACAACCAGTGCAGCTTATTTCACAACAGCAAAAGATCATATTTCCTTTATCTTCCTCTCTTCTGTTTTGCGAGAGGGCTTGGAGTCCAATGAAAATTTACTTAAACTCTCCATACAAAGACGTCGACTGCAGAGTCGACTTTAGCAAAGGAATCTGGGATTTGCAGTGCACTTTATCGACTGCAATAGTCTTCCAGATTGCCCCTTCCCTTAGTACTGAAATCTTTATGAAACAAAAACCACCCAATCTCTATAGAATTTGTTATCATGCAAGTAATCTAGATTGAGTTTGTCTCAACAAAATAAAAGGAAAAAAATCCAACTCGCATACTCGCGGACAGAAAATACTGACAGAATCCCTGTGGGGGTCACAACGGCAACAAAATCTTATCCAACAAAAGATCAAAAAATAGCATGTCCAGTGCTTGCAATGAAATTACTTAAATAAAACTGAACTTCAACGAAACCATAAAAAATCATAAGTGAATCTAACGGGAATCGAACCATTGATCCAGTGAGCCCTTTACGAAAGTCTTATCTAGCCGTAATGTCCATATTTACCTAAACCGCTGTCTCCGCTCGATTATCGCTGCCGAGAATCACACAGCATGGCGGCCCACTGGTCTCAAGCAACGGACCTCGACGTTACTCCTCCGACGTCAAAGTAAATACTGAAATCTGCGACCTCCACCACTTAAAATTTAAAGCTTATATTGTATTCTGACGCAATATCCCACCTACCTACCGACTGCCAAGGATAGGAAACAAGGCAGCCGCAGCTCTACACAAGAAACGATCGGCAAGCAAAAAACGACTATTCCAGTTCCCTCAATTTTTATATACAAGAAAAGAAAAGTTTTATTGCTGTGAAAAGTTCAAGGCTAGCTCGAAACAGTTTTCTCTTCATCGAGCTCAAAAATATTTTTAAAAAAATATGCATACAAGTACATAGAATATTATAGTACAGGGGTACAAAACATTGACTATTAAATACACAACACATTTTCATGATTAAATATTTAAATAAGTTCCCGACCGGGTTATGAAACATACCTTATACCTAATACACACATACAGTTTATTAATAAAAATTAAAATTTTCAAAATAGAGTAGATATGCATATAATTAATATGTACAATTACATGTAGGTGGAGGAGTTGTGGTGAAGTGGCACAACATGTTATTATCCTTAGAAAGAAACATTATATTATTTGTTAAGCTGCTTTAACGTAGCATAGCTTGTAGAGTAGTAGCTACCGCTTCAGACTTTGAACAAGAAGTCCTGGGTTCGATTCCCAACCAGCTAGCAGTTTTTCACATAAAATGAATACTGCAAACAGAGATTGATCTCCGGTTGGAGAACTTACGATGCATCAATGGCGACAGAGTAAACAGTCCACAGTGGACCAGAAGTTAAAATTAGCTAGACAAAATTAATTTTCTCAACATTATTACCGCTCAATTATTGTATGTCGCGCCATAGCCAAGTGTTCTTGATTGCTTCGCACGTAGAACGACAGTAAGTACTCAACTTATGACGCAGCAGCCCACAGAAAGTTACTGATAATCGAGCTCTGCAAATGCAGTCAATTATTTGGCTGGCGAACGAGGAAGTCGAAGGGTGTGTGATCGCGGTGTTTGTGAGATGGTAGAATATTTATACACGGGTGTGTACTTGCCTTATTTACGTTAGTGTCTCAAGGATAATTGTGGTAAATGCGTTTAGATGTGAACACGATAAAGAATAGAAACTCCGCAATAGTTTTGGGAGAGACACATACGTACAGAAAGTTCCGCGACTGCCCGGGCATTCAAATTTGCGCTAGTCTGAAGTTTAAATTATTGCCATTATATCCTTGCAGCAATTTTTGCCTTTACGTGCTCCTTTTGGTGCAGACAGGTTGTTTTATTGTGGGCTGCAGTCAGAAATAACATCACCAACACATATGGACCCATGTGAAATACTATAGATACCGCCATCCGGTGTTTTAGAACTCAGTATTGTCCACGTCTATCATTGGAAGGTAACAAAGAATTGATTCATCGTTACTGAAGAGTTCTTCACCAACCGGCATTCTATCTAAACAGGCAAAACAGTCGCAGTGTGAAAGTATCAAGTAATACCAGGAAGCGTTCCCACAAACAAATTCACATGATGTCCTGAATTCCCTTGTGGTCAATTGTGATCCATTTACAAATAATCTTTCCCAAATATCGAAAAGTATAAGGTAGTCACTCCCACAAGAAGTGAAGAATTTGCTAAAGCAACCAGAAACCCAGTTACAGTTGCAGGATTTTGATGAAACAGAAGGAAACGATGACGATGAGGATGATGATTGTATTTCTTGTTGTTGCAGCTGGTTATTTTGGTTTGTGATTTTGGTGAGGCTGGACAATGATCATTTTATAATAGTTGAACTTCGATAAACTTCTTATTTTTGTCCATTTTAGAAAAATAATTTCGGTGCGTCTTAATTGTCTTAGCTGCTAAGTTTCTAAAATACACAAACATCCATGACCCAACCAGGATTCGTTCTCATGATTTTGGAGACGCTGGCCTGACGCATGAGATTACACGATTACCAGGATAAGCTCTTTTAATTGTTGTTTAACATGGTAACACATATTTTACTGTTTCATTAAAAGTAATGTTTTCCATCACTTAAAATCAAACTTTGTGTTTGATTTCTTAAATTCATTCTTCTAATCATAAAACCAAACACTTTACGCATGTGAAGTCCAGCAATCGGAATTTTGTCCTACTAGATTTCATTTCTGGCCACTGTGTTATGTGCATATTCTTTAGAATAATGATAAAGTACTTTTCATGATTTTCATTGGTCTTTCTCTCTTTCTTGATGTATTCTTATCACGTCTTCACTTCATTCTCTCTAACTTACACACACTCTCTCATTTTGTGCATGTGCGTGTTCTAGAGTCAAATTCGGGCCACTTTTGATGACACGGTGACCGGACCTGACCCAAACATAAGTGATCCGGTCCGTTCCAAAATTTGACCCAAATGACCAAGTCACTCAATTGACCCGGTATGGAAAATCTAATTAACTGGGAATTTCGGCGTGGTATTTTTCGTGTTCTCGGGGTCCTGGTCACACCTGAGAACAGTGTTGAAAGGCAAGGAAATAATTAAAATCTTCCCTTTGTTCTACATGTTATCGGTCTAAACCGAATCACCGGGTCAGAACGGAACCGAATCCTAAACACCGTGACACAGTCCAAAACCTTACCCGCATCACCCAACTAAGCCGGTGACCAGTTTCAGCCCTGGCGTGCAATTCTGTCTGTGCAATTTATTATAAGTACAAGTTCATTACCGTTGTAATTCGCAATAGGTGTAATCGAGAGTGACATGTTCGGAACAGATACATTTTCAGATATGAGTAGAAATTGGCCCCCTTTTTTTGGTTATTTAAAGATATTTTTTTTAATATTAGTTTGATATAAAATTCGTTTCCATCCTATAATTTATCAACATACCATTGAATGTGTTTCATTCACGTTTGAAATGTGGAACATGTAAAGTCTGCTTTGTCTATAAGAAGCACACCAATTTTGCTTTTGAACATATGTAACTTTTTATTTTAATACAGTTTGGACTTGTAATCTGGCTCTTTCTGTTAGAAATTTAGCAGAAAAATTATCGTTTATTAATTTTTTTTTATGTTCAATTTGCTTCAGTAGTCTGGAATGGAAGGAATGGCCTACGGTACTTACTGGGTTTGTTACAATTAGTGGTTCCGCCAGACTTCCCCTGTGTGGAGTGTCATCCCCAAAATCCTCTAGAACAGCCCTCGCCAACTTTAACATTCTTGCATTCAAAAATCGATAAAAACCGTGCAAATCTTCATTTACACCCTCCCAAATTTGATTTTAAACCACCCAAACTGAAAATTCTGGCGGAATCTCTGGTTACAATGTGTTCCAAGCCAGTACGTACAAAAAACCCACCGAATTTCCAACCGAATCACGCGCAAACAAAGCATGTGTGTTAACCTTCTGACATTATTCTAGAAGTGTCTCAGAACCACAGGAAATTTGATTATTTAATCTGATCATCAACTTTGGTCGCCATTTTGAAAATGACTTGTATTTTCAAGCACACGTCTGAATTGCTCTATATTCAGTTCCGTTGTCTCAGCCAAACAAGACGCCAATCAGGCCAGACAACGGAAAACTAACAAATAAAAATCACAAATCCTCTTCGTAAAGGACAAAATCAAAAAGACTATATCTACCACTCAAAAAATGAAAGATAAAAAAATTAAAGCGATAAATAGTCTTTGCCACAGCCCGCAACCCACCGAATAAAGAATAATTAGAATTAGAAGATCACCAGGAAAAAAAATACTATAAACCTCCATACTAGTGCAGCATAAAAAGAATAATAAACCAAAAGAAAAAGTAACTATTAAACCAACAAGAGGAATACATAATCAAACCAATAAGGATAATATTAAACTAAAAACAGGCGCCAAACAATAAGGATAATAATTAGACATAACAGGAAACGTTTGCTCCTGAGTAAAAATCTTAATGGCATCTGCAAACGGCTGAAGATTACCACACAATCCTACCTTATTCGTTCCCCGTCGGATTTCAATATAATCTAATACCTTACGCTTAAGCAAAGTCAAAAAAGCTACTCTAACTAAAACCCCAATAATCAAAACAATGTAAGAAACAAGTCCCAACTAAAAATTGTAATACATTAGTACCTGAGAATTCCTCCCATTTTTAGATCCTAAACCTAATGCACTTATCGGCCAAAGCATTTTTTCTAAAACAAATAAATATTACAAATATTAGGTCCGTTCGTACTAAAATATTTGAATCAATAGAAGGATAAAAACCGTAAGAATTTAAAGGTCGAGCAGACCTTTCTCTTAAGCACCTAAGTAAATTTTAATCCCTCCCCCCGGTCGATATGAACTCTCAAAACAGATTACGCTGTTATCCCTAAAGTAACTTCATCTTATAATCACAAAATAATGGATCAAATAATCAACATTTATATATGAAACAATTTAAAAAAAGTTTATATTTTTCCCAGTCACCCAAACTTAATACATAGCCCTAAGTATAAAAACATCGATACCATTAACCATACTTAGGAAATATAAAGATCTATAGGGTCTTATCATCCTCCCTAACTATTTAAGCCTTTTCACTCAAAGGTAAAATTCCTTCATATTAAGAAAAAGATAGTTATTTCCTCGTCCAATCCTTCATACAAGCCCACAGTTAAAAGGTTAATGACTATGCTACCTTTGCACGGTCAAAATACCGTGGCCATTCAAAACAAAACTCATTGGGCACACCAGACCTCATATTTTTATCAAAAGGCCATGTTTTTGATAAACAGGCGGGAATATATTTGTCGAGTTCCTTTAGCTTAACCTAAAACATACTAATAGTATCATATTTCTTATTAAAACAAAATAACAACAATAGTACAGTAATAAAATCCAAATCAAATGTGATGTTGACTCCTAAGAATATTATAATAAATTGGATTTTTAGTCAAGAGGGGTTAACAAATGTGCCTCTAAAAAGGGGAAATTAATGACTAATTTCTGCTATGATTGCGAATACTGCTCCTATAGAGAAGACATAGTGGAAATGGGCTACAACATAGTTGGTGTCGTGTAATACAATGTCTATTGATGAGTTAGCTAATATTACGCCTGTTAGGCCGTATACAGTAAATAGAACAATGAACCCTAGCGCTCAAAGAGTTGTGGGGGAGTAGTTGATTTGTGTACCGTGGAGAATTGCAATTCATCTAAATACTTTAATATCTGTTGGAACCGCAATAATTATTGTGGTTGCTGTAAAATATGCTTGTGTATCTACCTCTATTCCTACTGTAAATATGTGATGGGCTCATACAATAAACCCTAGGAACCCAATTGCTAATATTGCGTAAATTATACCTAAGACTCCAAACGTTGCCTTTTGCCTATTTCTTGGGTGACAATATGAGAAATTATTCCGAACCCTGGTAAAATTAAAATATAAACTTCTGGGTGCCCAAAGAATCAGAAGAGAGGTTGGTACAGAATGTGGTCTCCCCCTCCAGCTGGGTCGAAGGAAACGGTGTTAAGATTTCGGTCTGTTAGTAATATTATAATAGCTCGTGCCAGAACTGATAATGATAGTAGTAATATAACAGCTGTAATTATGACGGACCATACAAATAATGCTACTCGTTCTATTGTTACCCCCGGCATACGTATATTAATTACAGTTGTAATAAAGTTTACAGCGCTTAAAATTGAAGACACTCCGGCGAGACGAGATGAAGGGAGAAAATTGATAAGTCTACAGATCTACCTGCATGCGCGATTGCGTTTGATACAGGAGGATAGGCAGGCAGTTCATCCTGTTCCCGCACCACTCTCTACAATTCTTCCAGTTAATAAGAGAGTAAAAGTCAGAATCTTATATTATTAAGACGCGGGAACTTCTAGTATTAGTACAACTAGTCAGTTTCTAAAGTCGCCGATTGGTATTACTATAAAGAAAATTATAATGAAGGCATGAGCTGTTACAATTACATTGTAAATTTGGTCATCACCAATTAGGCTTCCTGGGCGGCCTAATTAAGTTCGGATTAGTAGTCTAAGAGAAGTGCCCACTATTGCTGATCATACACCAAAGATTAAGTATATTGTATCAATGTCTTTATGGTTTGTAGAAAATAGTCATCGTTGCAAGTGTTAGGGAGAATTAGGACAGGATGACTGAAGTGTTAGGTAGTAGATTGTAAATCTATGTATGGGATTGTCGTTCCTCTTGTCAAGGATACTAGGCCTTATAGTCAATAAATATGATACTACGTTGCAAATCTAGGGGAGTGGGATTGTGGTAGCACTAAGACCTAAAGATTTGCTAATTATAGGGGACTTTGAAGGTCACTGGTTTAATTAATTTAATGTCTTGTTGTTTAGGCACTTCAGTTTAGAATTAAGGGGGCTATTAAAAGGCCTGTTAAGGTGATAAAAATAGTTGTTAATGTGAGCGTTTCTTGCCATTTTGAGTAGGGGATTGTTCTTGTTCAGGTTTGAGTTCTATGTGTTAGGATGAACGCGGAGTATGCAATGCGTGTGTAATAGTACAGGGTAATTAGGGCTATGGTAATTATGATTAGAAGTGGAATAATAAATAATGTTTGAGTTATTTTTATAATAATAATTCATTTTGGTAGGATGCCTAGGATAAGATAAGATAAATTGAATTGTATGGGCGGTAAGAGCATTATGGCGGAAGCCTAGGAACGGAGGGAGTCTCCCCAATAAGAGGATCTTTGTAAAGATTGCATGTTCTGTAATTGGGTTAATTTTGTAGGAGAAAACCTGATTCAGATAGTAAATTTTGGTTACTGTGAGATTGTGGTAATGTGGAGGGTGTAGAGAATGAAATACAAAAATCATCTTGTATTGTCACAAGATAGCTTTTAGAAATCACCCTGTATGGGAGGTTGAGGAAAAGGATATGATTTATCGTAGAGAGATTTTATTGAGTCCTCCAATGGCTAATATTATTACTGATAAAATAATGAGGAATAATATAATATAAGAATAAATTGTTATATATGTCATAAGGGCGAATGGAGCTAGTTTTTGTCATCTTATCAATAACAGGCAATTCATTCAATCTATACCCTCTATTACTTCTGGTATTCAAAAATGTAAAATGGTTGCTCCTAATGTGAGCGCGAGAGAGGTTTCTATAACGGGGTTACCAAAGTTTGTTAGTAAATGATTACAGAATGATAAGATTACAATGGCTAGAAGAAGGATCATTGAGGCTAGGATTTTCTCAAGAAAATATTTTATAGTGCAGATTTGATTATTCGTTGATTGTTAACTTTTGAGGTTAGGGGGATGAAGGATAGAAGGTTAATTTCTAATTCTATTCAAGCTCCGTATCATGAGGTTGATGATACAGAGATTAATGATCTTATTATTAATGTTAGCATGAGCATTAATGTTTTAGGATTTGTGAGCATTAAAAAGAGAAGGATTAATATTGAAACCTTCATTTGTGGGGTATGAGTCCATTAGCTTGATTAGCTTATCTTTCTTTTATGTTTAAGTGTAAGGTGCACGTTAGTTTTTGATATTGAAGGGAAAAGTTTGATTCTTTCAAGTA
>JAGDQP010026505.1:0-25859 GCA_022664845.1 Lepisma saccharinum
ACTAAATGAATAAATAAAATAAAGAATGATGAAATAAAATCCTTCTGACCAACAACCAATTCCAAAAATCTTCACCCTCCCCTACATCCCTTTCCCAATAAAGGGTGTACCTCTCTGCACTGGTCCTAGCTGAGGCTAGGAATTTATATATATATAAAGATCATAATCTAAAACTAGCTAAATTCTGATTGGTTAACTTGTCTGCGATTATATTGTGATGCATACGCATAATTGGGATTGACGTCAGCTTACAGTGCCGAAGGGTAAAAGTTATTCTGAGTTAAACCCAAAAAGCGATCAGGATTCAGGTACATGCGCCATGTTAAATAAGCATAACGACTTACTTATACGCAGGGTGCAGACCACCAGTTGATCACAGATATTGGTTCTGATCTCGATATACGAATATGATAATAGGATGTAATAATACCCTTTCATTCCCAGCGAAAATTCGTGTTGCAGACTCTGCTTGTAGTTGTTATATTTTACCTTGGATTATCGATCTGTTTCAACAATTATATACAAGGTGTGAACAAAAGTATCTTATATGACGTTGGTGACAAAAGCTTTTTGGAAGAAACGTTTGCAGTGATGTGGCAGTGACGCGTCAATATCATTGTATCGGGGACGACTCTGACAATGATCCAGATTTTATTGTGAGCCAGAACGACTTGAATAATGAGGAGTCTAGTGATTCAGAGTGTGATAATAGACAACGGGAAAAAACAAAGAGATTTCTGAATTTTGAAGTTCACCAAAGAAAGAAAATTCGTTCAGCACAGAATCGAAAGATACATGATATAAAAAGCGTTGTGATGAAAGGTTTACGGTAGATGATGTTGCTTCCTTTGTGACTATAAACAGTGAACAGGGAAGTAATGTCCCCACTGGCATTCCAGCAACTATCGATCAAATAGACACTTCAATAGACAGTTCATTTACTAGCAAAACACAACCTGTCGATGGAGTTAACAGCAATAATGAATCACCAGGAATATCTAACAAAAGGCTTCGACGGAACCGTTTTAAAACGACCTGTGAAACATTGCAAATTAGTTGGTATCGGAAGCAATTTCTAAAAGAGTCGCCTCATTAGCTTGGTGTAATTGCACATCCACCTGAGGATATCCCTTCCCCAGTGGCGGTCATTGCATGATTAAAAATCTGAAATTAGGCGAAACAGGTACCTTTTTCTTTTGGTTCAAAAATATGTTTTATGAACATTAGGAATCGCTTGTGAGGATAAACAAGCAGAAAATGTTATTAAAGTAATAGAACTGGTACCAAGCGATGTAAATAGTGGCGGTTGTTGCATGATTAGGCGAAATAGGCGAAATAGGTTGTTTTTTCTTTTGGTTCAGAAATATGTTTTATGCATATTGGGAATCGCTTGTTAGGATAAACAAACAGAAACGGTTATTAAGTTATTAGACGTAAATAACTGGCTTCAGGTAATTTAAAGTTATGTTAATTTACATTATAAATAGTAGAACATAGGTTAGAGTTTGTATTAGTAAAATTATTTATTCCTACTTTTGTCTTTGTACACACCAACAATCATTATTACACCCTTTTCTTTAGTTCACAATGGCTCCCGGTGTCCTCAAATCTTCCAACGTTAATTAAAATCATTTCCCGATTTCATAGAATAATGAAATTTTGCACAGTGACGTAAGTCCGGTGACAACACAATATTCTATTGTCACTTTTATATATTTATATAATTTGAAGGCATATTTAAATATGTTCTTAAATATTACTCATAAATACTAGCCTCCAACGATTTGGCGTTTGACTGATTGCAGAACACTTTAAAATTTGTGTAAAAAAATAATAAAATAACGTTTAAAGTCAAACTTTTCTTAAACGATTCGTACCAAAAGGTAAAAAAAAAGAGTAAAACAAAAGAAAGTGACTGTAGATGAGAGAGCGCCCCATGTTTTTATTTTTAGTCATGCATAAACAAAATTATTTTTACTTTTTAGTAAGAATTGTTTAAGAAAAGTATGTCTTTAAAAACTTTTTTTTATTTTTTTTTAAGTCTTTGTTACATCTAGGGCGTCGCTGTCATTGATACCTTTGCTAATCGGCAAGAGCTATTTTGACGTTAAGTATGCATGAAGACGTAATTTACGCCAATTTTTGAATATGAGGAAAACTAAAGTGTTTTTTCAGGTAGCTGATTAACATTTAACAAACAAATTAACCGTTGTAAAGGTCTTCATCTTTACTTTTCCAGCAAAGAAATCACACCATTACTATGTCCAGTGCTTACAACGGTTCCATCACACCCAATAGCAGTATAGTTCAAAAGTTGTTTGTTGTGTTCTCTATCTTCAAGAAACTCCAGTATACTGTCTGCTACGTCTTTTCCGGTGCCAGATTTAGGTGTTACGTGGCCTAAAAACTTTGAGTTTGGTTTCTGTATTAGTGAAACGTGCTCCTCGGAAATAACTTTTTTGTACAACTTAGTTGCTTTCTTTTCTTGAACAATTGTTTTGTCTTCCATCAAAAAACAATCCTTTATTTTCGGTTAGCTGATTATAACGACTATCCTTAATGAGATCTCTTCGATTTGTTGATCTGGCTCGTCTAATTTTCATCCTGTCCATTACATTGGTTTTGTCATCTGCGATTACACCCAAGTCCTGTAAGTAGTATAAGCTATAGCTGCAGCAGCTCTATCTGATATTCCGATACAGTCGGCAATGCTAGCTACAGATGGAAATTTAAAACGCATTTGAGTGTTTTTCTCTTCTTTCAGTTTTGAAGGACCTGGGAGATTTCACTCTTCTTGTATATTTGAAGAACCTGGTTGGTTTGCCTCTTCTGGTAAAGAATACTGCTGTCCTTCAGCGCTGTCATCGTCACTAACCGTTTCTGATACACCAGTATTAAACTTAACTATTCTCTGTAGTTCTTTACTTTTCTTGCTTCTTTCTTCCTTCTAGCGCTTGTGGTAGCTATATCAATATTACCTATAACCATTTTCATGTTTGGGCGTTGATCTTTTAGAAACTCTTGTCCCATAAATGGCACTCTTTTTTTCTTTTATACAAGTATTGAAGTTCACACACTTACAGGCAGCAATATCAAATAAACGTTCAGATTCTTCTCTAAATTTTGCAAGGTTGCAGTCAAACTTATGTGACCCTTTTCAGCTTTTAGACTTGAATAAATTCCTCTATTTAGCTTTGATAATTTGTAAAATTCTTTAGCTAGAAACAGCGGGAATAGCAGCTCTTGACCATACTTGTTTCATTTTGGAAACTAAAATGTCACATATTTCACTTACACTAGGATCCTTCTCTAAAGCAATTTTGAGGTTATGTCTAATATAATAATAGCATTTCATATCATTCGTAAGTAGGCAGTTCAATTTCATGCAAATCACCAAATTTCCCAAAAAATAGGACATTCAGACATTTGCCTTGTCTTCACGAATTTAGACTGAGCCATTTTTACTCACAACAATAAAGAAACACACAAACAAACAAAATATTACGTTCATCTGTTACACAATAGACGTAGCGGAGGCGCCAACTCAACTGAACTCGGCAAAGCTGCAGACACAGTGTTGCCAGGTTGTGTGAGGCAAAAATCCCTTTGAATTAAAAAAATCCCTTTTTCTGTATAAAAATCTCTACAATAATAATTAATTTATCATAAAAACCTATCTTTGCCAATCACTTTTATATAAAGTAGCGCAATTCGAATAATTACATGGATTTTAATGACATTGACAAAAATACATTCCCCATAATTTTAAAGCATTAGACCCAAAAATTACGTAAATTAATTTGAAAGATGAAAATATCTAACCCAGTTTATGGAACATCCCTCTTACTTTCCTATCCTACTGTAGCTAAAGGGTTAGATACTTCAACATTATTTCATTGGATAAGTTTAACATACCTCTGTGCAACTGGATATTGGATAATCGAAACAAAATTTCATTATAGTATGTATGTTAATTTTTATTCTCACGAAATCAGCAACTGAAACGACTATTCCTTCCCAGTAATATCGTCAATAGGTTAATGGTTAACGTGACGCCTTGTTGGTTGGTTGTTTGTGCGTCTTGTTTTCTAATTGTATAATGAATTTCCAGTTCGTATAAACAAAATAAAAGAGCCGAACTTGACTTTCATAACCTAACCCAACCAATTGTCTGGCGATGACTCATCCTCCTGACTGCCAATGCAATAGTAAAACTGTTTTTATCTTTCTATTCATATTAAATATATTTCTATTCTATTTGAAACTTTTTATTTCATAATCGAGTCACGCAAAAAAGAACTAAAATGTAGCAAACATTTCAATGTTATGAAACTTTAACATCCTTCCGGCACCTCAAGACGTACTCCAATATTTTTCGTATTTTTAATTTATCATATCTGCATCAAAAGGCAACTTTTCCGCGCTATTACAAATTAAAAATCAAAAGTTGAATTTTTCGTTCCACCCTAATGTACATGAATACGATACGAGACAATGTCCAGTTATGTACATCTATTAATAAACTGCAACGATTGCCACTTCCTTTCCATTCTTTTATTATTATTATTTGAATGCTATTCGTATGATATTCTATTATGTATTACTGCTTATACTCCCGTTTCAGACGATGAAATTGTTATTTCTGGTGAAAAGTGTTTGGCATTGGAATTATGTACTTTATCAAGTTGGAACCGTGCAATTTTTATGTTGTTTTTTTTTTTGTATCTGTTTTCTTCTCTGATTCAGTGCTTTTCATGTAATATTTTCCAACCCCGGTGGTCGAGAATTCTCATCCATCCGGACGGAATGGAAGTAAGTAGTAGGCCTACCTAAAAAAAAGCCCAAGCAAAATAAAGTCTATGCAAGTTTTATAATATATTGTTTTACCGCGTAATTTCTGCATAAATTCATAAGATGTTATAGTTAAATTATTGTGCTGAAATGTGTGTGTCGCTCTATATTTATTTTCCTGGCCTTATATTTGTGTTGGAGTGCTATTCATATTTTTTGTTTTGCTGGTTAAATATAGATGGGATCATATACAAGTATTTGGTTTTGAAGTTTGATATCGCATAAAGTAATATCTTTGTGCTTCACTTCCTAAGAAATAATATTAATATTTGTTGCATATTGTAATCCGATTATGCATGTAATTATATTTTATTTTATTAGCGTGTTAGTATCTTGAAGTTTTAATTAATACTTTTCATTACCTTCGTTACCTGAGACATAAATGAAGAGAAGGTTATTCCGCCAGGGGATGTCACGTGTCACCCTCCATCAAATTGTCAAGAAAACTCCATCTTTAACATCTTTACGGACAAAGGTCGATAGAAACCGTTCAAAACTCCACTTAAACCCTCCCAATTTTTCCTTTACACTCCCCTTCCACAAACAGATATAATCCCTGTTTTTACGGCTATTTCGTGGCACTCGTGGTGCACAATAAAAAAAAATAATCATTTGTTCAAAAGAGCCTGGCCCTGAAGGATCTCTAAGAGCACTTCCCTGAATATAAAAATGTGGCATTTTTCGACTTATCTCTTTGCTACAAGAAAAATAATAGGCACATACAAACTGCACAAAACACACACATGCACACGATTCTCTGCAAAATGCATCTTGGAGAGCACTTGACCCCCAACCACCGCAAGATAAGAGCCGAAAAGTTAGCGTGGCACCTTGTTCGTGAATCTTCGGCTCCTCCTCACATGCTTGTCAAATTTATAGTAGTCTAACACACCAAGTCAATCAATCATTTAATTGGTAACCAGAGTTTAAAACACTCATAATTGGTCCCTACAAAAATAGAATTATTTCACCGTTTTATCGTCATGCTTTGCTATGCATTAGTTAGTTAGTTAAAGATGCCCCTCTGAAGAGGGGTACAAAGGGTTACGCCCTTTCTTTCCAGAGTTGTTTAATATATTTTATATTTCAATTATGGTTAGATGGTCTAAGTGATTTTTTAAATTTCCTGAGAATTTTTCGGCATGGGTATGATTTTATAAGATGTAACTTGACTGCTTTTTTAAATTGTTTTTACAGGACATAAATGTGCCGGTAGAATGCTTTTTTATTTTTTTTATTTATTTTTTTAATTGCTAGTCGTTTTAATTGCTAGTCAAAGGGGTACACCCTTTATTTCGGGAATAGGATTTACGGTAAGTGGGATATTCTGGAAGGTGAGGTGGTGTAAGTGGTGTTTCAGTAATTTCTTTATTATCCTTTACTTTGTTAATCTCCAATTTCAATGTGGATACTATAAGCTTTGCTCATAATCATTATAGTGGGTATTGGATCAGTGATGATGAGGTGAAAGAGATGAGCATGATGTGCACTACCACGACACAAACATTGAAGACGGACAGATGAATGATGGTCTTCTTGCCCAGGGGCTACTCTGGGCTAATGTAAGACAGGTAAGGCCCTGGTAGTACATTGATGGTTACTGTGCGATCATATCGATGCTTGATGGTATGATTAATGAGCAGATATCTATGAAGTCAGGGTCTGTTTAAACTGCTGTTTCAAGAGGGTTTGTATGGACTAGAACATACGGACCGGAGTAGGTTGCTAGGATATTGGAATTTAGGACAGTGCGAGCAGCAAATTGAAGGTGGTGCAATACTTCATGGCGCTGAAAGGGGTACAGGTTCTGTAGTGCAACAGTGATGAAGGTCAGGAATTGTTCTATGGTGATAGGTTGTGAAGTTGACGTTATGGGTAGAGTCCAGGGTTTTCAGGGTTCGGTTGAGGTCTGCCTTTACATTTGTAACTGAAAGTCGGGTGTTTGTCGCCACAGGTGTTACACTTTGGAGGTTGTTGAAGGTTATTGCAATTTTTGGTGTTGTGAGGACCAGTACAGTAAGCACATATGGGATTGTTAGGACAGGATGAGGTATGGTGGGAGTTGTAAAGTTGGCATCGTTCACATCTTACAGGTAGAGGTGGTGGAGAATGAGAGGGTTCGAGTCTGTAACGTCTTCGATATATGTAAGCTCCTAACCGTAATAGGTCATTGATAGTCTCTTGGTGGTTGGTAAGCACACGGATCATGTAGCTTGAATGGCCTGTCTTTGTCTTGATGCGAATACATTTGATTATGGTATGTCCCTCGGTCTTTAATTCTTGTTCAGCTTCCTCGTCGGTGATTGTTGGATCTACGCCACGAATGACTACTGATAACATGGGGGATCGGCGTGGTGGTGGTGCATGTTCCAGAGGTCTGGTTTCCATTCGTGTTAGTTTCGCAGTGGTTCCGAAGATCTCAAAGCTGTGTTTACTACGAATTTTGCTTGCTAGTGTAGGATCTGTGGATTTTACTATGATTCCATTTCTGGTGGTAATTAAATGAGATATAGTTTCACGAGGGACATATTTCAAAAATTGATTGAAAAGCAGTTTAGGTGTTTGAAATTTCGGATCGAAGTCTGTTAGTAGAAATGAATGTATTGAGGAAGTTAATTGCTGATGTGATTGATCAGTCTGATCGGCGAGGTCCATTGATTCAGATTCAGAGTCACTGAGTGTGTGCGAGAGTTCACTTTTTAATGGTGGTGAAACGGGTGCAGTGAGTCTCGATCTAGAGTTGGAAGATGAATGCAGTTGTTCTGTTTGACGTTTGTATTTCCCTGTAGTGCCTGATAGTGAGAATTGCGGCGGATCTTGATAGGCTGGCGGTCCTGGGACCGTAGGTGGTAGTGAGTGACGTCCTGGATGATGCAGTTTGTCAGCCATGTCGGTGAGTGATGAGACAGAAAGCAGGATAAAGCCCGCGATGAACGTTAGAATGAACACAAAAATGGTGGTCAATATGAGCAGTCTGTGCAATAACTTCAAACAAAAAAGTCTCTCAAAGCGACTCCACCCTCCGACACTGAAAAATGCCGTCAATCCTAGTATGGCTGTATCTATGCTTTTCTCTCCGGTGCGTTTGCTACACTGGGTCCTCGTGAGCACAATAACAATCCACAGCTAGGCTAGGTTGAATCTGTGCATCGGTGTTTTGCTCCACAAAAGCGTCAGACTGTCCTTTTCCTGAATATATGTGAAAACCACTGTTTGTTAAAGTTAGTTGCAAAAGCTAAGAAATATAATTCAAAATATTTACAAGCTCTTAAATTATGTTTTATGTTTATATACACTCAATCTCTGTTGTTTGTTTCCATGATGATGAAGCACGAACCTGTGCACTCACAAGGAATCATTCAACCATCTGTAGAGCAACTTATAACTACAGTTTAACCAAAATAGTTTAATTATTTTAGGATGATTTTTTTTCAGGGGTCACAATGTGCATCGGGCATGCAAAGCGCAATAAAAATCAAATGAAAAAAAAATACGTCCACATTTTAAGTTAAGAAATAACTTTAAAATCTTTTTCTTTTCTTTAGAAAATAGAATCGGCAGATAATTATATTGTATGCTGTTGAGTGAAGTAGAGCTAATTTATCACTGAAAAAGGACAGTGCAAAACGATTTGCCAGGCATGCATAGCTTTCTTGCTTTAGAAAGAGGTAGGAAAAAAGGTTTCGGAATTATTCTGGAGACACAAATAATAGCAGTTGAAGAAATGATTTTTTCTTATCATGACGGGAAATTTCTGCTTCTTCAAAAAGGTATTATAGAACTCAGTGGTGCAACAGCCAAGTTTCGTTTGGGGGGGGCAAGTGTCGGTGTCATTGATGGATATATATACGAAGATCCATTATTTGGCTAAAGGGTATAGGGCAAAGTGGGTGAATATCAGGGAGTACGCCAGGAATGTAGTCGAAGGGGGGTGTCTAAAGTTATTGGGGGGGGTGTAATTCATATTCAGTTATAAACTATGCTATACAGTCATCCATTATAATTATCTTACCATGTATGCATGTGCGCGCGCGCGCTTTTCTGTTTGTAATACTTTTCAAAATAAGAATTGTGCATAACCACATAAGGACAATGTGTGTAAATAGCATTATTATTATTATTTAATTACTTGCGAAGAAATTAAACAACTTACTCCTTTGTCGTTATGTAGGAAACTGATTTTAGACTATGAAGAGTTTTGATCTTCATGCTTCGGATCATTTTCATCGAGTAGAATGAATTACCAACAAAACTATTAGCTTTCAAATAATTCTAGATATTGTTATTTTTTTTGCACTTGTCCAGCTTCTGCAAGCTTTAATTTGGTAATATGGACAGATATTTATTATTAAAATTTAATTACTAAGAAAGAGATTATTTACCTTAACTATGTGTTTAGAGCAAAAAATATACATTTTAAATAAATGTAAGCTCTACTTTTCTCAAGCTTTCCTGGAGTATATATCAAGATTACATCACAGTTGATAAAATAACTTAGTAGAAATTGTATGCACTTTTTATTCCAAAGTTCTCGGATAGATGCCCAAAGTGACCGACTTCATTGAGGCTTTCCAAACAAATGCTGAAATCAGGGCATCCACTTCCAGAAATTCAGTTCTTCTTAACGGTATTAAGGTGAATTGACTAATATATTGTAAAATGTCATTTTTAGTAGGTTTTTTTTTTTTGGAATGCTCAATGAGAAGCAGAAAAACATTAAAAATGCAAAATTCAACTTTTGACCAATAAGGTTATTTTCAGATTAGTCGCTAACATATATGTTTCCGGAGGAACGTTTCTGGTGTCTATTTTTCGTTTTTCTGTCGCTACAAACCAAAGCATTGATGGACGTTTGAATAAAATTATTTAAACTTTCACGACGAGAAAATATTACTCATGAACTCGTTTCTTTTTCAAACCATGCAGAAATTTGCCACACTGACGTTTCTAACACCTAAAATCATATATACTAACTCAAACCCAAACTAATGGTACGACATTCCGTCGAGAGCCAAGGTGTGCCAGACGGCTTTTAGCTCGGCCTGAGCCTGAGATGCTTGAATGCCATAAATAAAATAAAATTCAAACGGCTTTTCGTTGGGTAGTACATAGTCAGCGCATCGGCTCTCGTCGCAGTTGTACTTTGGCTCCCATGATACCAATTTGCTCGTTTTTGTATTCAGAGTGTCTCCCTAAAATTTTCACGATACTGGATAAGTATCAAAATTCTGCTAATCGAACCCGGGACCTCCCTGACAAAGGGCGAGAGCGTTAACGATGTGGATATCAGAGAGCCAACCCAGAAACTCATCCTGACTGGACCACGGCATGCCCTCTCGTTTCGATTTTCCAACCGTATAAACTCTGAAAGAAAGTGGCGAATCATAATTAACAGAAACTGGTGAATAGTCAATGGTTTGTAATGAGTTCCAGCACGCCGAAAATTACAAGTAGTGGATGTCACTATTACCTTCATGCACGTAAAAACTTTATTTTCTATGGGACAGTCTAGTAACACTTTTGACTTCGGTCCGTCACGATTCGATCCTTTTCACCAAGTTAAAATCCACAAACACCCATGCCCCTACCAGGACTCGAACCCGGAACCTTCGAGTCGTTGCCCTAACGCCTGCATGCGCGACCCGTGGCTATTAAAATATTAAATTTAATGAAATATTAAAATTTTCAAAAATCCCGATTGCTTGATGAAATGTTGACTACCGCAGTCTCTCTTATCTTTACTCTTCGAATTTCAAATATTGTCAGTTCCAATATAAATAAGAGAAAGCGCACGCAGGGCTTCGGTGCTAATCATTTCATCTGGGAATAGAGTAAAATAAAAAGTCGGAAAAACTATGTAGCCAGTATCATACCATCTTGACTAAGGAAAATTTTTCAGGACTCTTTTTTATCTTTAGCGACAACGTAACACGTTCAGGATAACAAAAAAGAACGCTCTTTTAATTATTGTCTGTCTGTATGTGTGTTTGTGCTAGTCTGTACGTCACGAGTTCGAGTACCTAAGTCTGGCACAAATGAGTGAGTGTTTGAATGATACCTTATTTAACTGGCACCTACGTAGGGAAACGTATGACTTTGTCTCCAGCCACTTGTGGTCTGTCTGCACACAGTCTTCCTAAGATTTATTTATTTCGGGTATCTCCATATACAACTCGGAGACTATTTTACATTGGAGCTTAGCAACAACAACAAGCATGAACAATGGGAAAGGAAATTGGACGGAAACGGACATAGCCTTGAAATAACATATGATCCCGGCATTTGCCTGATAAGACTTGAAAACTTCAGTCAGGATGGCCGTCTCCAGGAATGGAATCCTGGACCTCCGGAATGCGAAGCCAGCTCCAAAACATTGAGCCACGGCCGCTCGGTGCTTCATTTCATATCGCTTTTGTTTCACAAAATGTTCGTTAGCGTTGACATAGATGAATTTTACCTGTTTTCTTTTAAAAGAATGAGAGTATTATGAAATAAAACCCTGAAGAACACAGAGTTAGGTATTAGAAAGGTCATCGCATCAAGTTTGTAAACACTGTTACTTTTATTTCCATTAATTTAGTTATGAAGCAAAGATTCACTTAAATTAGAAAAAAATAATGCATATGTACGAGCTCCTAAACTTCGTTCCTTTGTTTCAATAATTCTCCTCTTCATTGTGAGGCGTTCCGCCCTTTCCACTGTGCACACACAACAATTTAGTTGATAATGAGTGCATCTGAAGTGAGTATAGCATCTCTGCACTCTAACACCGCAGGGAGCAGCCACCAAACAGATGCTTTCATACGGGGATGTTTATTGTTTTCTGCCTCATTTCTTTTGCTGCTGATGGATTTTTGCGAGGTGACAAAGGAATGTAGCACAAAATGAAACTATTTCTTCGGAATAAATGCAAAACTACTACCAAGATTTGATTGCGTATTACCATAACCGCCGTCTTCGTAAATCGAAATTCCAGGAATTTCTCACTATTAATTGTCGCGAAAGAACACCCCCCTTAGGGCGGGTGTTCAGAAATTTTCCTTAGGGGAGTGTTGTCGAAGTCTAGGGAGGGTGTTAGGGGGTGTCGGGGGGGTGTAGCGTACTCCCTGGTGAATATCACGCACTTAAGGTAAAATGTCCAATATCTCACTGCCAATCAAACAAATTAATCTAAAAAAAGGTATGTTATAGTTTAATCATTCTCGTTTCATATGCGGTCCTTGTCATTACTCCTTGATAATCAGGTTTGGTAAAAATAAATTTTGTAGAAAACGGAAAACGCGTGGTATTCCGCACCACATCGGGTAATCGCACGCATGGCATCGGATATTGGCAATCATTAATAACTAGTGGATATTCCTTAACATAAAGCAAAGTAACACTTCATATCATAGTAAAAATGATACATATGCGTAAAAGTATTGTGGCATTCTCCTTTAATAAAAATGTTTACAATATTGAATAGTTTCAATACATTGGGATATGATTTCTTACGTTCAAAATAAAAAAAAAATGAAAGAAATATTTTTCTGACAAAATGGAAAAGTTAAGTAGACCTAAGGCTGACTTTTCTTTCTTTAAACACAAATCGCATGTTGTGTAGCTAATTCGGAAGTATTGTAATTAAATCTAGTATATCTTTGAATGATTTTAAAATGTAATTTAGCTAATAAAAATATTACTTTCCTTCTGTTGATGTAGGACCTTTACCCTCCCATATCCCTTCCTTCCGTAGCTACAAAATCGCAAGCGTTTACCACTGGTAAAATAGGCTCTTAGCCATATTTTTAGTTGATTTAGATCACTTCAAAATACTTTATTATATTTCTAAGAGAAAAAGATGAAATCTTAGACTCCGTTACACAGCCAACTAAGGTAGGTTTGTGTAATTTTGTGAAATAATTTTCGTTTCAATCAAGAAGTAAAATAAAAACCAAGCCACTTTTAGGTTATGAATGGTTACTGCTCTATGCCTGACGGAACTCGCAAGTTCATCGCCGTTGTAACAAACGTTTGCCATCGGGATATATCCTGGGTCAGATCAAGCCAGTATTTATCACAAACACTTACTTTTCAAAGATCCTTTCTGATATTGTCTTCCCAGCGTCGTCTTGGTCACCTTCCCTCCGGCTTCCAACCAAGATGGAATATAATCATCGTTTTTCTCCCTTCCGAGCCTGCCCATCTTAGTCGTCTTGATTTCATTATTCTTACATCGGGTGAGTCTTACAGTGCATGAAGTTCTTCATTATGTAGTCTCCTCCACTATCCAGTCATCTCGGCCCGTATATCTTTCTCAAAACCTCGTAAATTGTATTCATTTGCTACGGTCGTACTCCAACTTTCGAAACGGTAAAATATTACCGGCACAGTAACTGTCCTGTATATTTTCAATTTCAACTTTCTTCATATTAATCGCGAGGTTAGGAGTTTCGGCACATGTGTTGCCCTATACTAAACGACCTTTTATTTCTTTATATTCTCATTCTTAATTGTTACATATCTATTTCCGTTATTCTCTGTGCTTCGGCTTGTAATCCAGTATTTTTTTCTCTTTGTTTACCAGTGGACTTATCTCATCGCGCGCTTCTACTAAGACATCGGTATTACTTTTGTACTGCATGTAATGGAAAGCTACTGAATTTAAACATTTGGGCTATAAAGTGTTTTGAACTGGCTTCAGCTACAAAATGAACATTAACATCTGCAGTACTGAGCATAAAATTCTACACGAATCAAGTTGTTCGGGTTCATATTTTATGCGTAGATGTCTGTACATGTCTGTGGGTCTGTACATGTCTGAAAATCAATAAACAGACAAGAAAATCAATAAAATCAATCAATAAACTACCTTAATAGATACTTGGCAACAGTCTCGCAGTTTATAATCTGAACGTGATTCGTTGCAAACCAGAAAGATGAGAATTGTCGTACCAGTTGGCAAAAAATATCGATTTTACCATAAAATTATCGTACGTATTATTATTACTAATATTACTGTTATTGCCGGTGTTATTATTATTATTATTTTAGTAGTGGCAGTTGTAGTAATATCCACCATTCTTCCTATGCTGGTGACATTTTGCCACGTATTAGTAAGTTATCCAGCACAATTTGTTGCCTTATTCGTAGCGTTGCAAAGTTTACTAAGAACAATATTTTGCACGGGTTTCCAAGTTTTTTTGTTCGTATAAATTCCTTTCAATTCATATAAATTCCGTTCCTATAAGTTCCTTTCAGTTCATTGCAAATTCGAAATTTAATTAAAACTTTAACTGATTTTAGGCTTTACAGGAAATCGTGTGTAATTCTTTTTTCTTACCATGGGAGAAGGAATTAGGAAGATAGTGACCAGAATCTTTGTACTAAATGCCATTCCGACATTCGCCCTTGTTTGATTGAGGTGAAATCTTGAGAAAGCCTTAGTCAACATGGTATTCGTAAATAGGATTTGAAACCACCTCGCCTCTTTGATGCTTATTCAGAGACAGCGATCATAATCCCATGACAAAGAGGACTGGTTCATCGTACGTCAGAAAAACTAACCAAAGTTCGAGTTCCTGGGTACACATGTTTATCACTCTCGATAACGCAACTGAAATCTTGTTGATCTAATGCACTTTTTTCCATACTCACATTATACTTTTTCAGCGTGTTACGGAAAATTTCTAATCGTCACACAAGAAACGGGGCGAAGAATCACCAACTTTGCAGACAAGACAAGAGAACTATGCACAAAAGCATGGAATCCCTTAAGTAGGTCTAAACAATAATGATCAGTCTTAACATCTTTCAATTTGAACTACTGTACAGAAAACACTGAAAAAAAAACGTAATAAAGAAATAAAATTACTGTCGGTACAACAAACAGCAATCAGCTTTTATAGATTGAAGCACTCGACGGCCAGAGAAAGCCTCAAACGTTTCTATAGAGTGAAGGAGAGTGCCGGAGAAGCATTTTGCTCTCAAAATATTTGGAAAGGGTGTTTAACCGTCCGGCAGTCTTATCTCATCAAAAGTTGCGAGCAAAAGTAAATTGACCGATCATCTTTTCTTTGCATTTGCTGCAAATATATTTTTAAATATGAGATCACAGAATGATCGTACATTTCCATATTATCGTATAGGCATTAATACAAGACGATAATTATAGTACATTTTGGCAACGCTCGAGAAAGAACATGTTTGTTTATTAATAAAAAGAAAATATGCATTTTCAGGTTTTATGTAAGGTCGAACTTTTCTTTAAAAACTTCTATTTTTACTGAATTTTTTGGAAGGACTGTTATAATAGCTGTAACCAAAGAATGACTTTCGTAGAAACGATAATTTTGTACTTTATTCAATTCTTGATTTTAGTCACAAATCTAGGTAAAAGATTCTTTAATACTTTTATCTTTGCTAGTGGAGCTATCTAGTGTCATTCGCGATATCTAACAGCATTTCATAGCTCCAAAAGCTGTGAAAGCGAAGATAAATCGTTTCAGATAACTCTTTATTAATCTAAGTTAGTTCTGATAAGTTCTAGGTCAACTACTCCTGGTTCCCGATTGCTCTCCACTCATAAATGCTAGCTTTTCTGCATTGCCCGGAGGTGAATAAGAAGAAATGTAGGAGCTTCAAATTAGTAAAAAAAAAGTGTTTTAACTACCATGAAACTATTTTTTTTATTTCCTGCAGTGCAATTTTGCGACTTTGCACATCACTAACAGTAGTTACCATTAAGGACGTGTGGGCCCCCGCTAGAAACCAGAATGGGTCCCCGTTGTTCCACTTTCTAATATTGATGATGCGTTAATAGAATACCGAAGATTTATCTAACACGACATACGTTTGCTTAAAAAAGTGATGGTTCAGTGTACCATTGCACAAAAAATGCATGGTTTTCTTAGTTAATAAATGAACAGACCAAGACTTAATAAAGTTTATTTGAAAATCTGATAGCTTGGCAATGAAATGTTCGCCCTGGAAATAAAATAAGCCGTGGTTTAAACTTTAAAAGGTCTTTGGGTTGCCATCTAAGATTTCATTCATACACTACAAAATACATTTCAACATTGCTTGTGCTCTTCCTTTCGTTCTCTTTTAAGATAATTTCTATTTTAATAATATTCTCAATCAAACCAAATAAAATCAGGAAAATGGAAGTCACAAAGTATCTCATTTCTAGCGGAATCATCGCGACATTGCTTCCGTATGGAAAGAACAAAAACACATTGGGAAAGAGAAGTGTTCAAGAAGTGAAGAGTGGAAATGTCAAACGCCTATGTGCCATTTAAGAAAATACTTCTGCCCACAAGCATGTTCGATGAGCCTACATATCTTCATCCTTGTTCCAGACTGCCTGGTGGCAAATCAACGAGGAAGAGGAGAAAACAAACACATTATATTGGAAGACATACGTTACGTGAAGGTAAATCTATTCAGTTATCTCCTTCTTCTGTATAATTTTATATTTGGCACTTTAAACGTCTGGCACTTTTACTCTTCAACTAGCAAAGAAACTGACTACACATAAACTCACAAATCAGTTAAAAACATTCGAGGGTATATCAACATCATCAACTTTACTTTCAACAAAGGTCATAAGAAAAAAATATTTATTCTTAAATTGACACGGGCATATTAAGAATAAATTAATTGAAATTCACCAGAAAGACATCGGGGTCCTGCTCACAACTTTCCAGAGCGACGTTCTTTCTGAGAGAGGAACTCGCTGATTACTTTGTCGATATCATTATTCCTGCTTTCTTCAGGAATGAGATACTGAGTAATGCCAATGAATTCAGCCTCATACTGTGACATGGTGCTATGAGGGTCACGACTCAAAAGGGGCTCTTGTTCTTTACAACCGAAAGGAAGGCGTTATTTGGAGACGGAAAGAAACCGCAAGTTTTATGATTTTATTTGTACCCTCAGTTCTTCCTTTTCGTTATTTTCTTCAAAATTTGCCAAGGACGAAAGAGCTATTGAGCTAATCAAAGGATGTGGAAGGCGTAAAGATGTTGTATTTAATAAAAATGCTGAAGTGAAGACGCCAGAATTGAACTTAGTGAAATAATTCTTGGTTTAGCAAGGCCGCCCTCCACCCAAGACATTGATCTTGCAGACAACTGTCATTAGTTATTTTTTTCATAGCCCAAAGCTTAGGATAGTATAGACTGTTTGCGGTCTTGAACTTAAGCTCACCTTCACATTGCGGGCCCGTTAATTACGCCACTGATTTCGGAGTACCTTAGTACCTTAAGCAAGAGCGAGTTTGCACTCCCGACATCAACTCCTAAGTGAGTTGATTGCTGATTGAAGAGTCCGGTTTATGTGTTGAATAGATTTGCCTCCTGCTAGAAAAGCCGTATCATCTATACACTGAAATAGTTTGATATTTTCTGGTAATTGAGGCATGTCGGCATCGTACATAATATATATACAAAAGAGGAGAAAGTACGGATCCCTCTGGTACCCATTGTTAAGAAATATTTAGAATTATAAAGTATTGTTTACGTTTATATATGCAATTGCGACCTGAGATAAAGGAGTACTTAAGGCGGTCACAGCTAGCAGCTAACTGGAACATCGACATAAAATGCAATAATTTGATGTAACCAATCCTGTCGTCCCGAAAGTCCTGAATTTCTTTCCCGAACGAAGTATTTATTCAAAGGATGAGAATAGTGCTCTCAATGTGTCTCACTTTATCCCCAGCAATCGGTTCAGCAACAATTGACCACGCTGGAGTAGTCGCTGCTCTCGCAGATTCACAGTCTACGGTGTTAAATTATAGCAACTACCTTCAGTAATACAACAATACTAGTGTTTGTAACTTTCTTCATTCCACTGTTGAGTCGAATGTATTTCAATTTTAGAGTTCTATGAAGGTTTCAAATAATGGGTTAGTCTCCAGAGAGTGGAATTTCTAAAGTGCTGCTGCGGAAAATGAAGCAGGATTTGAACTAAATTTAATACTGACTGGCCCAAAAGTTATTATTAAAAAAAAAAAAAACAACAACAAACAAATGGAAGAGTTACAGTGCTCTTTGTTCAGTATGCCCTTCGTATATTATTGTTTCTTATGGAAATGAAAGTGACATAAAAAAAACGCATCAACACTGCAAGAAATATAACTTCCATTATTTATTCGACTTTGAAATCGCAGGGGAAGGTGCTTATTTTTCCTTGCATGGAAGTGTAGAACATGAAAAGTGATAGCAGCCAAACCGTCACACATATATTATTCGGTTGAACACAGTGAAAGTTATCTACTGTGGACTGTTGCAGGAATTTATACCCTCAGTTATTTTCCGAATAAAAAATGTTCTTAAATATTCATCTGGAATTACAAATTCAAAGAAAATTTTCTTATTAATATTTAGTCCACACTTACACACATATCACTTGAGCAGCTGGACAACTCGGTACTGGTATAATATTTTTTTTTTTGTTTGGATAGATCCAATAAAAGGTATATCCAAACATTTATGCTGAAATACGCTATTTTACCGTTCAATTGTTCCCAAGAAACATCTCTAGATTTAAAGCAGCGACAGCGAAACATCTGATTTTAATACTGCAGGTATTATGGTTTTAGAAAGCAATGAGATATCATAAGATAATAATCAAGGTAAATGTCTTGTTGCAGATAAATAAGCTACAATGATCCCGATTTCATTCAGAAAAACTCTTGCAATCCAGTCATATCACGTCCAGACTTTTGACGAAACGTTCATCTTCGGTATTCTGAGAATTCTTAGTCCTCCAAGGGGCATGAATCCCTTCTGTCCATCAAACATAAACCTGTCCGTAACTACACGTAACATTCCTACGCAACACTTTTCTTGTTACATTCTCTTCTTCCCTGAGTTATATTTCTTTAAATTCCCTTCATTAACACCTTCACTTACTGTATCTGCTTGTTTCCTCGCACCCTTTTATCATTGGTATTAATACAAAAGTGAAGTTCTGGTCAGTTCAGTTACAAGAAGTAAAGTTAAAAATGAACATGGTATTTTCAGGGTAGGAAATTACATGAAATTTTCGACGTCCATAATTTATAATTTACAGCAAATAACGCTGTAGCTAAGAAAAAGTTAACCCAATTGAGTCAACTCAACCTTCTTCCAACTAATATTGCCAACTACGTTAGTTTGCCAACTTGTTGATCTATTAGAAACTTTGGGGGAGTATCCCCCATCCCGACACCCCTATTTGTACAGAACCTACCATGAAAACGTTCAAATTTTAATTTATTGAGATCTCATTCAATCATTGTCCCATATATCGCTTAAGGTGATTATGATTTTTTTTAACATAAATTGAAGTCAAACACATCACCCACCCCACACACAGAGCCCCTAACTTGTATATAATGGTGTGCATTCGATTTCGAACTCGATTGTTTCTTTACAGAACTCGAATCCGTATTCGATTCACTAAATAATTCGATTCCGCCCATCACTATATTTATTCTATTCAACAGGGTTGAAAACTGGCAAGGGCAAATTCCCGGTAAAGAGAGAATGAAAAGTCTCAATTTTCGTTCAAAAAGTATCAGAAATTGTATATCTTATGAAACACATAAAAACCAACAAACGACACGGATATAAAATCCTGAGCACCCATTAACGTTTAGATTAATAGAGCACCAGGAAAAATAAATAGATAAAATGAGCAATTAGATTTTCATGAACATTCAACCAGATGTATAGAAAACATTCAAATACCACAACACAAAACTTCACTCTGCTAAATGCTACTTGTACTGTATATGGTTATTTCCTTGTACAATAGATTTCCTATTGAGGTAAGAACCATAAATGATAGTAAGAAATTAATGAGATTCGTTAAAAATATACTATTAGAAGAAAATATATATTAATAATAACAATGATAGTAATTTTGGTAGGTGCTCGGGATTTCTGACTTACCCTTTCTTCGCGTTTACGTGCTTCATAATATATACAACTTCTGGCGGTTTTTCACCAATAAAATGCGTCTTTTCAGACGCCCTTTAGCGGGAATTTTTCTTGAGTTGGCAATCCTGTTTAACAGGCCAATAGTCTAAGAAGCTGCTGACATGTATCCAGTGTTGCCAACCGTACGGCCGGGACCGCATTAGTACGGTAATGTACTAGCTCTGTACGGTATACGGTCCAAATGCAGGACCGGACGCATTTTGTACGTTCCTGGATAAAATAGAAAAGAAAAGAGTAATTATCATATCAAACAGATGGGGGAATAGTGAACTAAAAATATGTCTTCGCTGCAATGGATATTCGATTCGATTCTAGCGATCAGCAGTGTTGAGCATTGAAGTCTGGTGAATAGGGCCATTACTATAGAGATGAGAATGAGAATTTCTTTTTGGGTAATTCCCGCTGGTTATCGTTTCGGTAATGTTCCGTTGTCTTGGCTTTCTTTTCCGAGAAGTCCCATTGGTTCTATAGAGGAGTCGAATCAATGTCGCTTTAACTTACATTTCTCCACGGTGGCGCTCGGGCACTATCCAGATAGTGTCAGGCGAATGTTAAATATATAAGTTTGCAAGTGAAATATCAGGAGCATGAATGACAAAGTTTGCTGCGTTTTATGTTTTTTTTTTTAGTTTGTGAAAATTTTCGTACGTCCTTTGTAAATGAATAAGAATGGACACCGAGGACGAATGTGGTCCATCTACACCAAGAAAGAGCAAGACTGTGACTAAAAGTCCAAGAAGAAAACAATATAGAGAAGCGTGGGGAAAAAAATCAAAATACAAGAAATGGATATGTCGCGATCCAGTGACTGAGGAAAAAGCTAACTATAAGGTATGTAACTTAAGATTTGAATCGGAAGTATGCAATGTGAAAAAACACAAAAAAGTGAGTCACATAAGAAACATGAAAAGTGTGTTGTTTTCTAGTCAGCGTAATTTAAATTCATTTTTAATAAAAGATGGAGGACCACCTCACGAGTGTAGATAAACAGGCTCACGCAGCAGAAATTAAGTTCGCGGATTTCTTAGCAGAGCATTACATATCTTTGAAAACCATGGAACACTTGCAAGGAATGATAAAACAGTCTTCCTCTGATTCAAAAATCGCAGAAAAGTGCAAATGGAGCGTACTAAGTGTACAGCAATCGTGAAAAATGTTATTGGTAGGTGCCATCAAACGGAAACAGCTAACGCGCTAATGTCTGTAAAATTCAGTGTTCTAACAGACGAATCTACGGATATCGCGAGTGTAAAAACTCCATGCGTTGTAGTCCGTTATTTCGATTCTGCCTCAAATAAAATTGCAAGTAAATTTTGGAACCTCAACAATGTTAATGACGATGCGAACTCTGCCAAAATATATCAGGGTGCAATTGGTGAACAATTATTTCAGGGCATTGTTAACTCTGTCAGAATTTGACATTCCTTTGGAAAACAGTATTGGGTTTGCTTCGGATGGATGCAACTTAATGATAATTTCGAGGAATTTGGTAATGACTCGTTTTAAGTCCCGGTATAATCGTATTAAAGTGTGTATGTCACTCACTTCATCTCTGTGCAAGTCGGAGCCTTATGCTTACAACATTCGAATACAGAGCGAGTGTTTAGTAAAATTAAATTTATAAAACAGAAACAGAGTAATTTACTTTTAACATCAACAATAGTGCATGTGTGTTATCAAGTCAGCGGGTTCTGAATAATGGCTCGACATGCCAAGACTCCCACTGAAGACATGCTAAATTCAAATGGTTGTCTTTATGGGATTCCTAAGCAACCTTCTCAACAACAAAGCACCAATCTATGCAGTGATGATGGAGATGGTGATGGCGACAACGACGACTCCTTCACTTTCGACAACTAAGTATGGTGAGTGAGAAATCAACTCATTTTCACCTTAAATTCAAATATTGCTTTTATAGCTAAAATACGGAATTTCTTCAGAATTTTATCTTAATTTCTTGAATCATAAATTACTTATTTTTAAAAATGTTGTCCCATATAATTCTGTACATATTACCTAAACTTGTGTTAACATTTTAAGGCCTTGAAAACCACCTTTAATTAAGGCCTTTATACGTATATACAGCAGAACGTGAACCTAGAAATTGTAGAAGGAAAATTCTAACTGAGGCAAGATTGAAATGTACGTATCCGAGGTAAAAAAATACGGCCGTTTTTCAAGTACTGTTGATGTACGGTCTTTTCGTGTTCCGAGGCTGGCAACGCTGCATAAATCCACCCAAAGAGCGTGTTAGATTAGATTTTAGAACCACGCTTCTGTACGGAATATACTAATCTTGCGGGAACTTGCAGTCACCAAATTGCCAAAAGCAATCTACAAAAAGATGCAGGTTAAATCTTGTTGCGAGGTAAGTCACAAAAATAAATGAAAAAAGAAAGAAGAAATGGAAGTTAGAAAATAGCTTAACACATTACCATAATTACTCTAGAATATAATAATGTTTATCAGAAGTTCTCTTAACAAATCCTGTTAGTGTGATTATTTTTTGTGATATTTCTGATGAAGTTTCAGGAAAATGTTACGTTGAAAGCACAACGTTCTTGTACGGTATTTGTAACCAACGGTCTTATAAACGCTTATACGTTATCAGACAAAAACTCCGCATATGTACGCGTATTTATTTTTGTGAAGTAGGAGCGTTGTGCAGAATACCCGACGTCATAGGAAATGTCCACAGTCTTCTTATGAGACAAAGCAGTGGTGAGTATAAAGCACGGCAAATGGCCAATTGAGGTTAGTGTACAAGGGAGTATGCAAGTGATACTGTAGAATTATGCTTGTAGATGGTGGAAACTTACCAGTGGTAAACCTCATAGCATCTGAATTTAAATCTAAGACTAGAAATGTGAATACAAATATATTTTTCTTCTATTTCTCGGTCTTGCTTCAATTCTAATATTTCGGTTGTTATTCACAATCGACACTCTGGCATAAATAAATTGGCTTTACTTAAAGGTTATTCGTGTGATTTGTTAACGGTATAGAAGCATATTTATGCGCTATATACATGAGTCAGGCAGAATTTTGTGGCTTTTTTATGTGAAATGTTATAAAACGAACATGACCAAATAAAGCTCTATACTTAGTATACAAAGGTCTATAATTTTAAAGTTTCTCGTGGAAATATTTTCTCCCAATACATCCTCTGTTTTTTCGGGATCAGCTCAGTCATCTAAACTAAACACGATTGTTTGAACCGTATATATGCATTTTTTATTTCCGAAATTAAACTATAAAATGTTTAAGCAAAATGTACAAGATACGAATTAATGAAAAGTATCACAGTATATGTTCCAAAAATGTCTACGCTCTTGACGCCTTTAAATTACAAAGAGTATAGTACATACCAGGTGTATACATAAGATTTTGCCGGTTTTATTGTAAAGAAAACACGGAATTTTCAAGGTAAAATTAATTATATTTCATTCAAAATATTGGCCATCGACTTCCACACATCGCCCATCTTTCAGGTAATTGATGAATAGCATGCCAGAAAAGCTGCTTGTCTTTTGCGGCAAACCTTTCGTCGAGCCATTTTCCAACGTCTTCGAAATTGCTGAAGTGCTGCCCTGCGAGCGCGTGCCCCATTCATGCGAAGAGGTGATAGTCATACGCCGCCAGGTCTGGGGAGTACGGCGGGTGCGGAAGGATGTCCCATCCAAGCGATTTCAAGGTGTCTTTAGGTTTTGCTGTGTGAGACGGCGCATTGTCGTGTAACACAATCACTTTGCCATGTCTTTGGGCCCATTCCGATCGTCTTTCGATCAATGCGTGATTTAAATTACTTATTTGTTGTAGATAGCGTTATGCATTAATGGTTTCGCTGGGCTTCAGGAGTTCATAATACACAATATCGCTCTGGTCCCACCAGACACAAAGCATGGGTTTTTGGCCGAAGCGATTTGGCTTTGGTGTTGAAGGACCGGCTTCGCCAGGTGAAAGTCGCGTTTTTTTCCGCTTCGGGTTTTCAAAATAAATCCATTTTTCGTCACCCGTCACAATTCAATACAAAAAGGATTTTCTTTCGTGGCGTTGAAGCAACATTTGACAAGTGGCTTTGCGATTTTCCAATTAACGTTCATTCAAATCTTGTGGGACCCATTTACCCAGTTTATTGATCTTCCCCATTGTTTGTAAACGACTGCTGATTATTTCTTGTGACATATTTAATGCTTTTGCCAATTGCTGTTAAGTTTGAGTTGAGTCATCCTCTAATAACACCTACAATTGCTCGTTTTCGCACTTTTGAGGTCTATCATAGCGCGTACTGTCTTTCACATTGAAATCACCACTTTTTAATTGTCGAAACCATGTCTCACATGTTCTAATCGATCAATCGTGTTCACCTACCAGCACACGATGACTTTCTACAGCCTTTTTTCCTTTGATTAAATAAGAAAAGCAATGTGTGCCGCATATGTTCTTTTTCAGGCACAAACTTCGACATAATCACTGAACGATAAAACAAAGACACTAGTGTTTGGCGGACTCAACTTGTGTGTGTTTGTAGTTTAATGTCAGACGAACAAAATGACATATGTGTCAAATGAATACGTTGCGTACTTTTCGCTGGCGCCATATGTTAGGTAAACCAGAAACTACTTACGCATATACCTGGTACAAGGGAATTAATAAATCTTTATTATTGTGGTATATTGTAGCTTTCCAGGCTGGACGCAATGTTCTCCAGCTCACTTGGCGGCGCGCTAAACTGATGTATCGCCGTTCGAACACGCTATGCCTAGTGATGAGCGAAAATAGTAGTCTTTGTGATTCTGTTAGTGTGAAGGAAATATCACGATCACTTCCGTGAGTGAACTTCTTCTTATAATGTGATTCGGAGCGATCGCCTTGTCAATCCTGGCTCGCTGTTTGGCTTCATGCCTTAACACGCTTTCACTCGTCCTACTTGAGTCACAGTAAGCACATCCCATATGGCCGACGGCAATGTTCGTTCATCCCCCTCGACAAACCTTATGACACTCAGCTCATAACGTGTTCATAATAAAAAATACAATGTAATTGTGTAAAATATCAAGTTACCTGAAGCGAACGGGGCGGGAAAGAGAATTTGTGTTTTTTGTTGTATTTGACAATATATTTTATTTAGTGAAGATGTGCCCCACAAAAAAAGAAAGAAGTATAGTCTTTGTGTGCGCTCCGACCGGCCGTGCGGTCTGCGGCGGTATGCCAACTGCTCGAAGGTCCCGGGTTTTAATCCCGGCAGGGGCATGGATGTAGATTTAAATAGCTAAGGTGCAAATCGTGACGGGTCGAAGTCCAAAGTTACTAGACTGGCCCATATAAAAAATAAAGCTTACCGAACTTTGTTTCTGTGTGCTCACGTTACTCTTCCCCTTCCAAAACATTTTTTTGCAAAATATTTTTTAGACAAGTGGAAGGTCTCATCCTTAATTCCCGCGAACCCTCAACCATACCAGCTCTCGTACATCATAAACATCTTCCTTTAAACTGCTCTGCAGTGGGAAACAGCACTCGCAGCCTTTCACTACAACCCTCTATCACAGCGAAACATGCAAGCGCAAGGTCATCTGGAATCACTCCCAATCACAGTCTAACATTACTGTGAGTGAAGATGAACTTTCACGGTTTAACATGTGAGTGAGAAATCTCTTTTTCGCTCATCACTAGTCATGCCGATGATTGAAAAATATCCTCTCCGGGCCGCGACCTCCCTCTCTCCCAGAGTTAAACTTGATAAACTGTGTCATCGTGTCCAAGAAGAATGGCGTATCATATTCCAGGTTAACTTCCAAAGACTCATTCTTTCTACGCGTTGCATGCTTTAGCCGTCCTAAACGCCCATGGAAGCCCGCAGGCCATTCACTGAGAAGTTCTGTTCTGTTTATGCCACGTTATGACGCATCGCTCAAAGCTGTACATTTATTAATTTGCTACCTGTGCCTTACGGTATTTATTTACCAAATTTCGGGTTGTTATATTGTCTTATTTATTGGTGTTGCCTTTTAATGATGATCTGTGTATTAAACTATTTTT
>JAGDQP010026506.1:0-18844 GCA_022664845.1 Lepisma saccharinum
AAAGATTCTTTGCCGACAAATATATGTCCGTCCACCGACTTTAGGATATTGAAGCGGCACTGCATCATCTCCTCTGAAGCCTGATTCACAGCAGTATGAAGTTGATTATTTAGATTATCCGGTATGGTTAGAGTGAGAATTGTAGTTACCCATTTACCCATTTGTACTGAATATTCCTGTATAGCCTCCGTAACTATTGTCTATACTTTCAATAGGTTAATTGGTTCATTAGATGTTGCTTTGTTTGTGATATCTGAGTTTGTTCTAACCTTATTTAAATCAGTAGATCTAAAAATCTTTTTAGTGGGCTCCTGATTAGATTTTTAGGACGAAATGGACAGATAGCGCTGGCTGTTCTATGTCCAATCTTGTTACAAGTTGCACAGAAATTAGGATTTGGAGAAATTTTGCATGTGTAACTCTGGTGAGATTGACCACATCTGAAACAAATAGGTTGATTTGGACAATTTGCATTATTATGATATTTGTAACATTTTCTACATGGGAAAGGTCTGGCACTGGATTTAAATGCCTTCACCATGTATCTACTAAAACCAATAGTTATTCCGTTTCAGATGAGTTCACTGATCAAAGATGGATCCCTTGTATAAACTCTGATCAGAGACAGTGGGCCTCTGTCTCCCTTTATTCTAGTAACATTCGTTATGGGCATTTTAGCTCTGAGGTGATTTTTAAGTTCAATCAAATCTGTATCTGTTGGAACGTCACGAATTACGCAAGTAAAAGTTGCTTTTGAATTGAAATGCTGTGATTTGATTTTTTTGTCTTCCAAAACATCTATTTTTTGCTTTTTGTCCAAATATACTACCTTTAAATGTTTTCAAAAAATTGGCTTTAGTATAGCTATCTTTAAAATTTATTTTTAGACCAGTATTTCTTTCTGTAGGAAAAGCTGTAATTTCAATGTTAGGCATTTTTCCTGTAACTAATTTGTAAAACTTTAGAGGATTCATAAATGATTTATCAATATTTCTAATTATAATGGCATACTTATTAATATCTTTATCTTGTTGTGTTCTATTTTGCTCCAAAAGTGTTTGATTTTCGGAAGTTTCTGCGGATGCCGTACGAATCCCATCCGACGCCACCTGATCAGCATTTTCGTAGAAAAAGCTAGGAGTTTGTTTAATAATTTCAGTAAATTGTGCTTCATTAAAGTCTGTTATTCTTTAAAATGCCTCTGGTCCAAATTCCCCCCTTTCAAAAGTATAAAAAAACTTATGTTCATCTATCGGGTTACTAATAAACAGCCTGAATTATCTTCTAAGGCAGCAATTGTATGTTTATCGATTTCCATTTACTAGAAATATAATTATGTAATGAGTTAAGATCCGATAAGAAGTCAGGGTACACATTCTTTATGAAAAAACAAGTTATTTTGTTTGGGTTAGTAAAAGTATTTATCGGGGTAGGAGAATGAGGAGAGGAAGGATGCATGGTTTCAACGTAATAGAACGTTTCTGGATTCTTAATCTCTTCAGGCAATGTTGAGACCTCGCTGTCGGAAGTGGGAACTTCATCAACTACCTTGTTTTTGGTGTCAATCCGGGATTCTTCTTGCCTCTTATGGTCAATGAAGTGCTGAGTGATTGCGTATCCTCCTTTGTGGAAGTTATTTCTTGTTTGGAAAGAGATTTAGACTGCCTTGCACCATCAGCTCTCTTTTGTTTCTTCTCATCATGGATAAAGGAACAGTAAGGAGTGGAAATATATCTTAAATTTAATCCCTAGATTAATCTGTTGTATTTTATGATTGGCCCTTAAAACGCTCTACTCCGTTTACCTCGCCGGGGTTGTAGAGCTATTATTTATATCTTTTTATTTGCACAAGATTTTCTCTAATATCCTAAATAGGGAGAGTGAATTAGTTATTTAATTATTTAGCTCATTAATAAGTAACTGTGTAAGTGCCTTTGGACTCTCAGATTACTTCGATCCGGAGAGCGTTTAACATACATCCCTGTCTCACTATTCTCAACGCTGCTGTATAGTGTGGGTCCGGTAGCCACATCAGCTTTGATTATATGGTTCACTTAAACCAACAATTACTTAATGTCGATTCTTTTTAATATTATGAACTTTTTTCTGGAGGCATCTGTAAAATAAACACAAGTACACAAACACCTTCTTAGTGTATATATTGCAAACCTGAAAATACATTGCCCCGCAGTGCTTTAATGATATATTCTGTTCAATCTTTCTATCGCAAACATTTTGACTGAACTAATTAAAAGCTTCCTAAATACTTTAATAAAACACACCGTTTATATAAAAATATTTATTTCTGAAAATATTTCGCCCCGCTTGCTGGAGATCCTGACCTGTGAAATATTTTATGTGCAATGACTTGTAGATAATGTAGTTATCTTCAGCAAGTGGGGCGAAATATTCTGAAAAATAAATGTTTTATTCAGGAAGGTAAGATGAACACCGTAGATTTGAGGAACTTTATTCACTAATTAAAACATTGGAACAAACCTAGATTAAGGCAAATATGGAATTTCTCAAGTATTAACTAACCTGAGATATTCATCTGAAGAGTCTAACCAATGAGGTGGAAACCCCTGAAAAATTCATTACATCAAATGAAAGGATAATAAAATGAACAATATATCTTAATCTCAATGACAGCCAAAGCATATTTGATATTCATACAATTATTATCATTATTATTTCAAGAAAACAGGCTGTAATGAAAATTCGCGAAGTCCTCCATAATCAAAAAGAGAAAATGTATTAATTTTCGCAACAAATGTATCAGAGTATGTTCTATGTTTTCAGCTGTGCGTATATATACCGCATAACATTTTAGATTGGTAATAAAGTTTTATTAATAGAATTATTGTCTATTGCTGGTAGACAATTATTGTCTATTTTATGTACAATGACTTGTAGATAATGTAGATCACAGCTGAGAAAGCTCCAGCAAGTGGGGCGAAATATTCTGAAAAATAACCTAGTAGTAAACTAATTCAATTGAGGGACTCAGAAAACAAACAATGCAAGTGATATTAAACATGTTCGAGTTTTTTTTGTGACACGAACCAAATGGTGGTCAGGAAAATCCCTTTACAAATTCAACCCCCTAATACCAGAGTATTGAGTGGAGGATGCCGTAGTGCTATTTTATTCAATGAAAAGAGCAAGTCACAAAGTTTCCTTGACCACCTCAATGCATCTCTGTGTGTGTTCTCTTCGTTGCCTCGAACATCGAGACGAAATTCAATTTCCTGCCATGTTCCCTGCAGCTTCTCTTCTGTCACTGTTGCGATGATGTCCGTAAACCTTTCTCGTACGACTTCAACATTGGGAACTTATGTGGGGTACAAAAAATGTAGACATTCCAGCCTAACCATGTAGAAGTCCTGTAATCATCCCGAATTAGACGATAAACAGGAGTGTGGGTCGAATCTCTGGAGCAAATCTTAGTAAGTGATTATGAAATCTGATTATGTTTCCTTGTACCCTGGGGAACATAAGGCGAACAAAAAGTGTCTACTACAACAAATGCTTTACTGAAATTAAAATATAAGACTTGACAGGTGCAAATGTTATTGAACCTCACAAAAAAATAGATTACACAATATATTTAATAAGTCCCAATATCAAGGCAGCTGAAAGCAGTTATTACAAGTACTGATTGAAAAGTTTCACGTCTTGCTCTATTACTCTTTCCAGGTATGCGTCGTGTGAATGCTCTACTACATGATTTAAACGTCGTACCTAAAGGAGTCTTAATATGCAGTGGAACAGCCTAGAAGTCACAAGTGGGTGACAGCGCTTCAAGGTAGCAAGTATAATTTGCCATGGCGGATGAATGCGGATGTGAAATACAGCTGAGGTCTGTGATTAGCTTTTGTTTAAAATTCGGGAGGTATGGAAATGAAACATTTGAAATGTTATAAGTATATGAGGGAACATTCGAACTGTGTTCTTTGAATTCTGCACTCGTCGTTGCATCTATTGTTTTGTCTAGTTACCCACCTGGCTCACACGACTCATTTCCAGTTCCTCCGCACAATGTGATGAGCGCGTTCGAAGGAGGTTTTGAGTGCAGCGGTAAGTTCCCGTAACATTTATCTTCTGTAGCGTTTCAACGCTTCAGCAACCTTGTCGATGGTAACACCGTTAACTGCAGTAGATGACCTAAGAGCACACTCCTTGTTGATCACTCGCGTGTTTCCGTTTTTGAAAGGCATCCGTTAGTGATGCACAGCAGCACAACATGTTGTTGTATACTTGATGTATCATTTCAAATGTTTCATTTCCACACTTCCCGAGTTTCACTCAAAATTCAATCACATACCTCTGCCGTATTTACCTAGGGACGTCCACTTCATCCACCATACCTAACTGTTCATCCCCCATCAGAAACTCAACTTGTTACTTTGATATACTGTCACCCACTTATGACATCCACGGCACTCCCACTGCAGATTCAGACTCCTTTATGAACGACCTTCAAAATATCCAGTAGAGGATTCACACGACGCATACCTAGAAATAGTAATAGAGCCAGTCTTGAAACTTTTCAATAAGTTCTCGAAGGTAAAAGCCACAGCTGTTGAAATTTGTGCTATGGAAAGTCCAGGTACTGTTGAATTGCAAGCTATAAGAAAATAGTTCAAACGCTTTAATGCATAAGGCACGGGCCTTCAAGATTAACCACGTTCCGCAAGATCCGCGACTGTAGCTCCATATGACGTATACCAAACCATTGAAGCGAGTACTCAAACAAGCACGTGCAGAGTTTCGAGTGAGCTGAGTACTTCAAATTGGCATCGAAAACACGTCGAGCTCGGTAACGTCACAAGTCACTATCTAGTGATACCCCTTGAGCTGACCCAGGCACAAGCTCAAAGGCCATGTGCCGTCAGCTGTTCCATCAGAGTATTGGTGACCGAGCCATCACGTAACTTGTAATGTGCTATGGAACATTGATCTTTTCCCGTAATTCAGACTGCAGAAGCCAGTGGTTGAACTCGATGATCTCCCGGATTCCGTGGTCAAAAATGGAAGGTTCGACCACAAGCTGATGTTGTTTGTATGGTAGAATTTCGAAGGTGATTCAGTTTTAATTAGTTCCAGGTGGTTGCATTATCAACGCTGATCTCTACTCGCAACAATTCTATCGAATGTATAAAGCTCTGGTCTCACGTTTTAAATTTCTCGCAGGGAACGTTTGCAGGACTACCTGACTCATGAGATACCCCAAGGAAGTGTCCTTGGATCTCTCTTATTTTGTATGTGTCATTGAACTCCCATCTGTTCTCTCATGCGGTAAAAATCGTTTGTACGCTGACGATTTCCAAATGTACAGATGTTGCCACAATACCTATAAACCACTATTCCCAAATTAAATGCGGATCTTAAAATATCAGTGAGTGGTCATTTAAAAACAGATTAGTAATTAACTCACGTAAATCAAAATGTATACGTGTATCATCCATCTACCTACCTCAGTACTTGCAAAAGGATCATCTTCCAGCAGTATAAAGATATATAGTGGAAAATTTGGTATCATCAACTCTACATATACTGTAATTTCAGTCCGACAAGTATTTCCGAAAAGAGTGCTATAATCACCATTCTAGCAGCAGAAATTATTAGTAGACCTTCATAGTTTTGTGGCAGGGTGGCAGCTGCTTCTATGTATGAGTGCATAGCGCAGTGATATAAGATTTTGTTAAATAAAACTTTGTAAGGTATATATTATTGGCAGTATAACAACGTATATGTGTATATATGTATTTACTATGATTGCAACTTTCGATTGAAGTGTTACCTAGAAGACGCTGTTTGCTTTACCTGTTTGTTATCTGAGGAGTAAATTAGTAAATTTTGGGCACATATTGAATACGACTGATGTGAAACGATCATTATGTTTGGGATGTTTGGAAATGAACTAGAACTATCAAGATTTACCATATTTGATATACAATATTTGAAATTTAATGTCATTTAAAGGTCATTGAGCGAGATGAATAATGGGTTCACGGTTTAGTTTGTGAAATATGGGCACACAGTGGATATGCCCAACGAATAAAATATCACTACGTTTGCAAAAGAACTGGAATAATATTTAATAGACCATATTTGAAGTTTTGAATTATTTCAGTTGTTGTCATTATTTTTACGCTTAATTCTTATCCTTGAAAGATTATTGTTAAAACATAATTAAAATGAGTTTTAGTATCATATATTTTGTTTGTATTAATAAAAATATAGGTATTATAATTCTTTAACAGTGCTTTTATTGATTTATTTTATAGCATTCATACCACCAGCGTAGCCTTATATTTTAGAAACCTGCTCTATTTTAATCTTTATCATGCAGCATCGTGAGGACAATTGGCGACCTGCTATGAATTAAAGACAGTGGCGATCACAGTGAGAGCTTCGGTTCTCCTCTCCCAACCCGTCTGGTTAGCGTCGGAGCAGTAGGCTAACTCCTCCCTTCGGGGATAGGCCTCATCCACTAGTGGATTGAATATGCCTGTGAGATATATATATATATAATTTCGTAATACTGCAGAAAACATACGAGAGCATATTTTCTATAAAATTCAGGCTAAAAGTCCAATTTCGAGTATTTACAACAAAAAAAGCAACATATTACCACCTTTCCTCCACTAGTAGGTATTACTTGATCTTCCGCAATGGCGCCCTTTAATTTACAAGTAAACATACTGATGGAGCAGCAAAATGTAATGATTTTCCCCTTCGTCATGATTAGGATGTCAAAATATGTGCGCATGAAGATTTTGGCAAACTCGACTTTAATTGATTTTGAAGATATTGATACAATAGTCAGATTCTTGTCTGTGGAGAGTGTTATAAAAATGTTGAAATAACAATATACTTTTAAATTGCTGAAAGAAACGGAAAGTAAAAATACAGTAATCGGTACTACGTGGAGTACCTAGTACTATTTCGATTCATTTTGTTAAATGGGAAGGGGTCGTGTAATATGGCAATCTGGGCTAGAATTTTACGAGAATGCGGTAATGATGCAATAGCCTCGAAACAGCTATTTCGCGTTGGAATAACGCAGGAAGTTAAACGAAAATGCGTACAAATCCATATCGATAGGGCACTATATTCTGGTACAATTTGTATGTATTTAGGTTTCATTTCCGTCGTTATTTCAAGGCAAAATAGGTATTTCCAAGCTATCGCATAATTACTCCATGCTAGCGTCACATACCTTTTTCCCTCACAATATTGCATTTACGCACAAATGACTTCAGAAACGTATTTCGCGTAAACTTCTAGCCCAGAATGGCATATTACACGACCTCTTTCCCATTTAAGAAAATCAATCGAGATTTATTATGGTGGACTTCAAGATGGCGGCCATTAAGAGCATAACATCCAAAAACAGCACCTTTCACCCAGTACCCATTACTATGTATTTGCTTTCCATTTCTTTCAGCAATTTAAAAGTATAATAGTATATCCACACTTTTTATCACTCCCCATAGGAAATAACCCTACTATTGTATCATCCATATCTCCCAAACCAATTGTCCTCGGGTTGCAAACACTTGCATACGCACATACTTTGACATCCTAATCGTGACACGAGAAAAAATCCCTTTCGGTACGCCTACAGGCTGAGGTAGATCTCGAAGTTTTTTTATTTTCAAAAATTCAAATCTCGCCTTATATGAGATATGAGAGCTATCGAGAAACTATTTATTGACTTATAGATAAAATAATTCATCAAGAGCTGTTCAACGATACCATGCAAGACGTATATATATATACTCGCTTTGTTTCGCTGGGAGCGCTGCGGGGGTTCGCCCCCAACTTCAGTGCTTTTGAGAGGATACGCCTCCTTTATCTTAATAAAAATCTCCCTGCAGCACTACACCACCATGGTGCCCATCTGGACCCTTCCACGGGGGGCTGCGCCCCCAAAGGGGAGGTTTGCCCCATTTATTGTAACCTACTCTTGGTCATATACCTTCAAAGAAAATTTCGTTTCTCTACCTTCAATGATTTGGGAATTGGGTTTTTGGGCGGCCATTTTGGATCCAAATTGACGACTTTTTGAAAGTTTTCTTATATTGTCGTGAACTACTTGTGATGGTACACCTTCAAGTAAAATTTCATTTATCCAGCTCAAACGGTGTGCAAAATGGGATTTTCGGCGGCCATTTTGGATCCAAGATCGCAACTTTTCCTAAATGTTGTAATATTTACCTAAACTGCTCGTCATAATACACCTGTATGCAAACTTTCGTTTATCTAGTTCAAACGGTGTGGAAAATGGTTTTTAGGTCTGCCATTTTCGATGCAAGATGGCGTATTTGGATACATCATGTAATATTTTAGTAACACACAAATTACAATGTACCTTGTTACCAAATTTGATAGGTATAGTTGCAGCCGTTTAGGCTGTGTATTCTATACAACAATGGTTCGACGGCCATTTTGGATCCAAGTTGGCGACTTTTTCAACATTTCGTAATATGTTTCGAACTACTAGTAACAATACACCTTTATACTAAATTTCGTATCTCTAGCTCAAACGATATGGAAAATACATTTCTTGCTTCCGCCATTTTGGATCCAAGATGGCGTCTTTGAATTCATTAGGTAACAGTTTCGTAATCAAACAGTGATGTTGTACCTTTATGCCAAATTTGATTTCGGTAGTCCGAGCGGTTTAGGCTATGTATTCTATAAAACAATGGGTTCGTTGGCAATTTTGGATCCAAGATGGCGACCGATTTTGCTCATTAACGAACTAAACCGAACTATTACGCCTAGAAATAACATTAAAACTTGGTTCAAATATCTTCAAAATTATGGCCGCTAGCGTGTTAATATATATATATCGTACCGATCTCAATAGGTAGATTTTTCTTCGAAATCTATTAATAACATTTTCTGACCCATCAGTATGTTTGCTTGTGAGTAGATAATACATAATACAACATAATGGATTCCGTGCTCTGAGTTTCCTACTAAGAACGTTACCATAATCAAAAATTATATATGAAAGTACAACAATAAAAATTTAATACTTACGCCCACTAAAGAAATGTGGAAGATTTTTTTTTTTTTTTTTTAAGTTCATTAAGACGGAATGAGCGTCCATGTATTTGTTTTCTTGGTCGAGAGATGGGGTGAGAGTTTCCGGGAGTGTGCTTCCACCTGGTGAGAGTTGTGTGAAATGTTTATGCCCGAAGAAAGGCACTGTTCCAAACTAATAACTGAAAGTTGTATTTCATATGGATTACGCCAACAAGATTTGGATTGAGAATATTCGAGCAAGGTATAAGATTTTGTGCAAAAAAACGTCGGCGTAAAGGAATCGACGTGTATTGATTCGGTATATTATCACTTGTTTAGCCCCCGTTTAGGGGGCGTAAACACAAGTTCATTTTCCTTATGGGAGATTCAATGTTAAATTTTGGAAGCAGTTTTCTCCAACAATAATTTGTAAGGATTTTGCGACAAATGGTTATTATCAGTTACAAAATGCAATAACAATCACCCGCAATGCTAGTACAGGTGTCTCGAACATTATTTTGGGTAAGGCCCTCCTTTGGGGCGATAAGGGTGGAGTGTTACAAAAATACCAAACTTAATTAATTTCTTGATATATTTGAGGTCGCTGATGATGATTATAAATGTCAAATTATGAAAATTATGCATGTCAAAATATGAAACAAGGGGTCCCGACTTCGATTCACGGTGCGGACACAAGTGGTTCGGAATACCACGTTATACTGTAGCTCCCGTCCTATGGACATCATCATCATCCCCTGGAAGGCAATGGCAAACCACCATGGGTTCACTTTGTCCAGGGATCTTCGGGTAGCACTTCATCAATAATGATAATAATAATAATATTAAGAAGAAAAAGAAGAAGATAAAGAAGAAGAAGAAGGAGGAGGAGGAGGAGGAGGGAAGGAAGAGGAAGAAGAACAAGAAGACTTTTTGATGGCATAAAATGCAATGACTTGCGCACATAAATACATGTACGAAATGTGTCAGAAATACCTACAATTTCAATTCTGTGGCTTCGTGCATGAAACCCATAACCAACAAAATTGTCAAAATTGAGATATTGGTACCGGAGTGGCTTTAATATCATTTTTAGAGCTGTTTATACTTTATATTTATATTCTTATACTCAGCATAGTAAATATTATTCTGGCTTGTATTCTTGTTGGGGGGAGGTAGTTTCCGTGAATATTATCTTTTATTTCTTCATTGATTCCCTTTAAATCTTTTGATTCTTTTTGTAGGGCCAAGTTTTTTATGAATGATCATCCCTCAAATCATGAATGAAAGATATACAATTACGTGAGAGAAAAAACGGTGAAAGCACATACAGTCTCCGTATAAACATATGGGAATTATTTTCTGAAAAAAAAAAGACGGTAACCAGTGTTTGATCACAAACCTGTGTTTGAAGGATAACAGGTGTTTTATCAAAAAGCGGTGTTTGAAGAGAAACCGGGAACCGGTGTTTTACCAAAAACCTAATGTTTGAGAAAAAAAGGCTGTATAAACAGGAATAAAAACCGGTTCGTTCGCACCAAAACAAATCGACCAAAGTTTCTAATGTTGTGCGGTATTTACACACTACATGATGCCAAAGTCTCAATTTCATGTCTCAATGTTCACTGTTTATTTTATACCAAAACTAACAATAAATAAATTTGGTATAAAGTTGTCTGCGCATACTTATCTTTGCCAAAAATTATCTACTGTAGTACCAATCGACCACGTTGAGAAACTTTCCAAGTTCATAACTCAATTGTTACTATTTAGTTTCCAATTTTTTCGTATAACGCAGAACTAAAATACGTACGTATTAAAGGTTTGAAGTTCATAACTCAAATTTTTATTGTAAATTTGAATTGAAGTAAAAAGGTACCAGTCAAGATTGCAAACGGACCACCTCCTTCCCTTTTCCTTCCCCACTATCTCCTTTTCACGTCAGGGTGAAAATTAAACACCACCAAAGGGCAGAAAGTATGCTGTTTCTTTACTACCGGTCTTCCCTGTGAATTCTTGGCTGGAAAAAAGAATCCGAAGTTGTCATTCGTTTCTAAACTTAATTGTCCTCCGATGGTAAAAATATGATCTGCTAACCTTGATATTCTTGCCTTGTTCTTTAACATGTATGGAAGTATTATTATTTTTCTCTTACTTTAACACTACTGCTAAACGGTAACTTCTAGTACACCATCGTAGCACATGGAGAAGAACAAGTATTAGTGCTTCATTCAACAACGAAATGAAAACGAACTTAAACCCAATTGCATGCACCAGAAATAAATATTAAAATAGTTTTCTTCTTTTGTAGATTAATTCTTAAATATTTGTATTGTCAACTTCGTCGGATCTTCTATATTTTGGGGAGTTACATCTTCATAGGATTAGATTCCTTCTCTATTATTTGTCCGTTCCGATGCTCATTTGAGAAGGAAGGAAGGAAATCTTACGCGGCCTGATCTCAGTGCGTGGCTAAAGAAATGGAAACTCCTTACAGAAATGGCATTGATATTTCTAATGATTTAACAGATTACACGATTTCACAGCGATCTGCTCTCTCCCAATTATACGATTATAATTCAATATATGTTACAGCATTTTAGTGAAAATACGACGTAATGAACGTAGTGAGTGAACTCTCTCTTGCTATACTTATATCTTCTCACTGCTGTCGATTTCTATTAATACTTCCTCAGAAAGTTACAATATTCCCCTCCCCTCAAAGGTAAGAAAGAGCTTGAAATATTGGCGATTGACGTGTACCGAGACTGTTTATTTGGAGGTCATAGGTTCCGGTCAATTTAATAAAATGTGGTCTGGAAGCTTATATGTAGTTATCGTAATAAATAATGGCACATCTTATTTGAAGGAACATAAAGAATTTTAAAATATTTTTGATCTTTTACGGACGAATGCAATAATTGTTTGTTTTGAATTCAGATGAACAACTTATAGCCACACTGAAGAAGACTCTATCACAAGTTTCTAACCTGGTGCCCAAATTGTCTCGTTGTTACTGAAATATATACCATTGAATAATTGCAGGTCATCGGTAGTAAAGAACAAGCTCTTGTTAAATGTCTGTTTTTCAATGCTTAAAATGGCGTTATTAAACCACACGAGATCTAAGTCGTCATTTAGAAACTACCCCTTTCTCCTCCCTTATCACTCTCTATCAAGGAAATAAATATATGGCTTCATCTTTAGAATCTCTAGAATCTCGACTCAAAGAATTTAGTAGGATGTAAACTTCAGGTAAACGAAGAAATATTTAGGGGTTCCGAATTTCCTTATCTTTTCTCGTGGATATATTAAATATTGTTATGGCAGATTGGAATAATTTTCTTGTTTTCTCGAAAACGTAGAACAAATTTTAACTATCAAATCATTAAAACACTGATGACGTTCTACGACTATGAAATTTCAACTACGATATATAGCAGTGCTTTTCAACCTTTTAATAGTCGCGGACCGGCAAACCATTGGGAAAACCTTTAAATGCCCGGAAAAATCTCAACACATCTTCAGATGTTAGTTGTTTTAGAAAAGAAATGCAAACTTTAATCTCAATTTTGGACTGTCGAAATCTACAAAATTAGTGTTAAATACTTGAATATATTAATTTGCCATGGACCGGTGGTTGAAAACCACTAAGCTGTAGTACAATAGTTTGATTGAATAAGATAAATTAATTTTATATTTCAAATTTTCCAATGGAGGTCGGGAAAAATAAACTACCCAATTGTTAATTAAGCAACTATTTATTCCAGTTCTACAAATATTTCTGAGTCAAATTAACCATAACCATAATAAAATACGTAAATTACTTAGATGTCTACAATTCAGTGGCGTTCTATTTACCTTTACCACAGCCTGAAGAAGAGTTTACGTTGAATTCAAAGTATAAATGAAGTCACAAATAAACGAAATAAAATTACAAGAAATAATACGTTCCATTATTCAAATAGTTATTGCTAGGAGAATTAGATTGTCATTGTTAAACGCCAACAACAATAAACAAATCTCTTTTTTCATCCCATAAATAGATTTACAAGTTAAATAAATTCGACAGCCATAAAAATGTTATAAAATAGAATTCTGTCACTTATCATCACTTTGGCAACTTTATATTACAGATATACTAACCTGGTGGAAACGTCATCCCGATGGTTATACAATCCCCATATCACCAATAATTAAAACTGGAATTCGAATCGTACATGTATAATATCTCTCGTAATGAAAAATTATAATCGAGAAAAAATGTTTGTTCAGAATGTCAAAATCTCTGCTCATGGAAACTCTGATTACACGGGAGCAATGGCGTTGAGACACAGATGTTGCTTTCTCTACAGAGAGAGAAACAAGATTCCAAAGAAAGTATTTGTTTTTATACTCTTAAATTTATCGTGTAGTTTCCTAATTACTTCCGCAGGTAAATAGTTTAAATTATTCTCGATTACGCCTCAGCAATAGTGCCAGGTACAGGAAGCGAGATCAATTAGTCAGATTGGCTGTTATACTATTTTAATAAATCTTACCGAAAACGAAATACATTCTAGAAAAGGTATTGACAAGCATTCGATTCCAAGCTACCAGATGCAAATTAAATGTTTTGGCAACATGCACACAGCTACTCTAACTCTTCTCGTTAAAACTCTAGAATTTACTCGACTCTTGGGGAAGAAAACTCTCTAGTGCAGCTAAATGTGTATTGTTTTAGTTTCTAGGTTCTCGAATAGTTTGTAGCACAACAATTCATATTTGTAGACCTTATTTGAGACCAACGGTTTTTGAATCTCTTTAATTTGTTGAAATATCATCTAACATTACCTTTCAGATCTAACATATTCGTCTAACATATCTAAAATATCATTTAATATAACTTTATTAAAATTAATATTTAAGATCTGTTTCAAAGTTCCTCGAAAGCAGTTCATTCAGATTTTCCTCAATCATCAATTATCAATATCTAGAAGACTTCAGCTTTATTTTAGAAGCTATAGGAAATCACAACAGTTATATATTCTCATACTCAGTGACACTTTCGGTTCCGGTAAGAAGCATACGGAAAAGTAGGACAACGTTTGAAACTATGCTTATTTTTTATTAAGGACAGTTAATGGTAAAAGTGGTAGTATTGATGTAAATTTTACTCATGAGAATCCCAAACTATGATTATTGGTTACCGCCTAAAAGCATATCTATGAGTCGAAGGTCCCATGAACAAAATGAATCCAAGGTACAGATGAACCGATTCTGGTTCTCCATTATCATGTTACGATTGAAGATCAGGTTCTTAGAACTCAACCTTAAAAATTTAAAGTTGATTTTGAACCACTAAATGCAATGTGTACTGACCAAGGGTCACTTGACTAGGAGGTAACAGGTGAAACCAAGTCATAATGACAATTACATACATTTTCCAGTCGTAAACGAGAGAAAGACAATATGTTACCTACTTCATTCATCACCGCTATGGGTATAACCACCACAATCAATCCAACTGATCAACATTCGTCCAAAAGTGGCCATCATATCGCCAAGTTTTAAATAATTATTTTGTCTTTTACGAAGTTCCAACCTTCAACTTAATCATAACTTTAAAACCGTATGAATAAAGGAGAGCCACACTAATTAAAAATACTGTACCAACTGAGCATAATAAAAGAAAATATGTGCGAATGGCCCATTCTAAGCTTTTTCTTATGACTAAGAGAACCGTATTCTCCTTGACCGCCGTACTTACTTGTTTTTTACGTTGGATATTTCTACTGGACAGCAAACTCCAGCCTCAATAAAATGATCGCCAGAGTGAGTGACAATAAGGTAAATTGCAGTAGAAGGACCAACAAATACTAACAAGGAAACTCTGCAACTTACCCACCTCGAATCACCACCAAAATTTCACCAAACATGTGGTGTAGTACAGATAGAACACATAAGGAAGCTTTTGTTTCTCAAATTGTCGGAACATCAATGCAGAACCACATTTATGTGTCATATCTAGCATAAAGACACAAAAAGCGATGGATTAAATGCAACCCAATCGTCACTCACGCAATACAGGTTACGTAGCATCGACAACTTCGCACATTCGAGATCTTGTAGAAGGTACCTTCTGGGTATATAACGAGGTGCGTGTTGTTACGCGGACCATTCCTGCTTCTCCTAGATTCATGGTCCGGGCGGACCGACAGCAGCGTGCTAATTCAAGCGTTGTCTGATTATATGTTGAGTTGCAAGTGAAAGTAATTCCTCCAAAAACCACTGTCAACCAATTCATGTGTATGTTTTCCTGTAGTATAAGTTATTTGCCCGACGACTTGAAGAGTACGTGAGAAGCGAAGAGCATGCACCGAATCTGCATGAAGAAGATTTATTCTCAAACTGCAAATCTTATTTACAATCAGCTCAGCTCACCTAAATATTATCCTTTTTTATTTTTTTATTTATGGTCTTTAGGCACTTAAGACCTAAGCTGAGATAGGGGAGGGGAAAGGATTCGGGAATGTGTCGGCCAGGGCCTATGTTGAAGGTTCCATCCAGGAATTTGCCTGTATGACTGAGGAACAAACCTGGAAAAACCTAAGCCAGGATGGTCATCCGCTGGGATCGAACCCAGGACCTCCCGAATGCTAAACCAACACTCAACCAGTGAACTACTAAATACTATCCTATGTTGCGTTACGCGTGGCAGGCTTCTAGCTACTTGTCGCAAGAGCACAAGATTTCTTTCAATAATGTGTTGAACATCAATTTCAACATTCGGTCTGGTTGTGACAATATTTTGTGTGAGAACAACGCCGCTATAGTTTGTTGCTGGTGCGATGTTCATCTCTGCTTCACCCACGATGTTTTGGCTTTACACTATCCTCGAATAGATTTATATCAGTACATATAAACTCGCTCTTAAATTCACCTTCTTCTTTGCCTGGATAATATCCTTGGTAGGCCACCTATGTTTGCAGTTCTCATTTCACCTGCTCACTGCCTCTGTACATGACTTCAGCCCATTAGGAACTTTTCCACTTCCATCTCTTTCACGTTGTATACTGTTTGTAGGTGTACACTCCGGCCTCAGTGATGTCCGGGTTGTATGCATTCCGGCGTTTTTTGTGTCTCTTTACGACAGATATCGAGACGCATATGTGGTTATATGTTCCGACAATTTGCAAACCAAAAGCTTCCGTCTGTGTTCTATCTGTGCTACAAAGCATACTTGGTGCAAATTTGGGGGTGATTCAAGGTGGGAAAATTGCAGAGTTCATTTATAAGAGAAATTATTTTTCACAATTGAAAAGGAATATTTTTATATTTGTACTTCAATCAGCAGCATCTAAGCAGTTCTTACTTTAAGAACGAGAGGAACTTGGTTGCGGCGGTCAGCAAAATAAACCTCCAATTTAACATGGATTCCATACATTCCTAGGAATATCGTGGTTTTACGACATTTTTTTTCTTTTTCGAAAAAGTGACTTAGTACCCCATAAACACAATCCAAGGAATCGTAAAAGTAAGTACATTTTCTTAGAAATAAAGGATGTTTTAATAACCCATTAACAACTTTGTTATGAAAATTTCAATTATATTTTGCCTTGTTTCTAAACACAAAATAACTCGCAACGGCTTCACTTAAGTACTTTCATAATGCCAGGAAATATATTAAAGGGAATATTAAGTCATGTTTTCGAAGGAATCGTATGAACTCAAGATATTGCTAGAAATGTGTGGAAATCCGTGTAAATTGGACGCTTATTTTGCACGCCGTCGTAGCCAAGTCCCTAAATGAATGCGGAGCAACCCTAAAATTACTTGAAGCATAGGCATCCACGTACCATTAAGCTTTAAACGTAATGTAAAGATAATTTATACTATATTTGAAAAACTGCTGAAACACAGTGTTCTTTGTACCTTAAGTCGAAATGTACTTGGATCTGTATTTTAAATTATAATATTGTTAAGTCCTTATTTCTGGCGTTTAAACGTAAAATAATCTTTCAATCAGTCAACAAAACAGAGGCAAGTCAACTTTGTCAGAAGGAAGGGCGTCTTTCTTACCTGATAATGAAGGAGACAAACGACTGAAACGTTTTCGAAAATGTTGTGTATCTCCATGGCGAAAGCAATAGAACATTTCTCCGCTAGTAGTGAGACCAAGATTTCAGCAGCCGAAACGAAAGCTCGGCATTCAACGAAGGAGAACGTACTGTTAGTATATTAAGCTTCCTCTAAGCTTTTATTTCTTACGTCAGCACATTTCCTTCCAGAGTGTTAAGATCGGCTTTCAATTGCTGTTGATCCTTTATCCATAAGGTTTCAATTACCATGCTACAGAAATCCATACAACCTTAAATAACAACCATTAAACATGTACTTGAGCCTTAGCCAAGTTCTCAACCATGATTTATCAATTTTGCTCTCTTGTGTTATAGAAATAAAGTGAAAATTAAATACTTTTTTAATAAAAGTACAGTTAAAACTACAAATGGCCATAAACCAGAAATAAAATTTGATCCTGTTATCAAAAAAGAAAATGCTGGAAAAGAGCATGTGTTCATTATGTTCAGGGTTTGTAATGAGCTTTTTAGTTACAAAGATAATGTACAACAGAGTTATTTTACGAATCAAAACATTTAATAATATTAATTAGAAATGTAAAATGTGTATATTTTGTTAAAATTATCTTTCCTGAAATATATATTAAAGATTCTTATTTCGTCAAGAGATAGAAGTACAATTTGTAATTTCTGAATATAAAAATCTATGTAAATAGTTAGGGATTTTCAATTGTGCTTTACAAATACAATCATTTTCATTGCTGTAATTTGTAAATATGTGCGAAGTTTATTTTGCAAATATTCGCATTCATCATGGATCATATCAAGGATAGAATTGCCATAATATATTCATTGTGATAGAAACGTCTCGACAATAAGAACATATAAATATTAAAAGATTACGATAATACAATAAGGAATCGATTATTCGGATTCATTGGGAACCAATAGTGTTCGGTAAATTGATATTCCGGATAAACGATTATTACTTAAACAGCGCTAAATATGAAAGTAAACTCGGTTCATCTAAGTAATCTTGGTATCTCGAACATAAGTTTGGTTTTAATAGTTTTAGTGTAATAACATAGAACTGTTAAAAGGCTCAAAATAATATGTACTGTACTGATATCGAAGGAAAATTCGTCACTTTTTTATTTATGACTCGAAACCTTTAAGATAATAGATGCTCTATTGTAAATTGAATGAATATTTAAATCTCTATTTTCCTATTTTTGCTTAGCGAGAATGGATAAGTTTTAATTAAAGCTTTTATGCTCTTTAAATGGATTAAAGCACAAATGTGACGTAACAAGTCAGAAGGCAGAAGATGCTGACTGGGGGAGGGGGATCTGGGTCTCTCTACAAGAGTTTTTGCGATAGAGATATTCATAATACTAAACCTGGAGAGGAAATATAAATCTTGTAGGAAGTAGAAAAATAGAAGTCGATTTTAATTATTGATGCTCCAACGCGAGACGTACGCCTTGTAACGAAGAGTATTAATAAAGAAAATGAAGGTGGAACCATTGCCAAGAAAACTCTTTTCAAGACTTTGTAGAATAGTGGACAAATGATCCAATGAAACAAATTGAGAGGTACAGAATGAGAGAAGCGTAAAAACGAAGAACGATTTTACAAACTAATGAAATCTGTAAATTCTATATGGGAACATTTGAGGAATTTAGCAGAGGAAACAGAGGCTTTTACTAAAACAATGTTTAAATAACGAGAAGATAAAAGAA
>JAGDQP010026507.1:0-25859 GCA_022664845.1 Lepisma saccharinum
ATGAAAGAGGAACTTGCGAAATTATTCTCAATGTGCCTGCGGAAGAGAGAAATACCCAGAAGTTGGAATAATGCCGTTATCATTTTGTTGTACAAGAAAGGGGACAAAAATCGCGTCGAAAACTACAGACCAATTAGTTTACTGTCAGTTCTATAAAAATTTTCACCAAAGTTATTTTGAATCGTATTGAATGGGACTTGGATTTTAACCTGGGAAGGGAATAAGCCGGATTTCGTCGTTGATTTAGCACAATGGAGCAATACAAACACTGAATGAAGTTATGGAAAGGACTAATGAATATGAACTTCCACTATGTTTGGGATTCATAGATTTCGAAAAAGCTTTCGATTCGGTCTCCTTGTCAGCAGTACTTAAATCACTTGAACATCAAGGTATCGAAAATGCGTACATCAAGCTATTGCGAAACATTTACTCGACTGCCACATCTGTCATTAGACTACATCAAGAAAGTGAAAAATTTGTAGTTGGAAAGGGATAAGGCAAGGAGATTCAATTTCCCCAAAACTGTTTTCTGCGATCCTGGAAAGAGTATTCCAAAATTTAAACTGGGATGAAGTTGGAATAAAAATTAATGGCGAATATCTTCATCATCTACGGTTCGCTGCTGATATAATCCTGTTTGCTTCAAGTGCGGAACAACAACAAACCACAATGGAACTGAATAATGAGAGTTCGAAAATAGGCCTTAAAATGAATTGAAGTAAAACAAAGGTCATATACAATCAACATCCTGCAAAAAGGGAAATAAAGATTTGCGGAGAGAATAGGCATAGTTGATGAGTATATTTATCTAGACCAGCTTAAAACATCGAATGCCAAGTTGACTGAATAAATAAAGAGAAGATGTAAAATGGCGTGGAGTTCGTTTGGAAGACTACACTTTATTTTTAAAAGCAAACTACCAATGTATCTGAAGCGTAACGTTTATAATCAATGTGTCTTACATGCATGGCTGTGAAACTTGGACATTAAATGCGCAAACGACTCAAGGATTGAGAGTCTCACAAGGAGCAATGGAGAGATGTATGCTAGGAATATCCAGGAGGGACAGGAAGACAAATGAATGGATTCTCGCACGAACAAAGGTAGAAGATGTAATCAAGACTGGGAACAAGCTGAAGTGGAAATGGGCCGTTCTCATAGTTGGACGAACAGATGGAAGGTGGACGACAAATGCACTCCATTGGATTCCTAGAGAAAAGAAACGACCGAGACGACGCGTCCAAATGCAAGATGAGCAGATGAAATCAAGCGTTTTTCAGGAGATACATGGATGAGGATAGCAGCAGACCGAGATATGTGGAAAAAAGGGGGAGGCCGTCATCCAGCAGTGAATAGAAAACGGCTGAATATTGATATATATACGTATATATATATATATATATATATATATATATATATATATATATATGAAAGAATATACTATGGATTTATTTCTAAATTATTTTATGAAGAATCAAATCAAATCTTTACATTAAAGAAGGAACGTGTTTTTTTTTCCTTTCTAACATTGCTGAGATCAGCTAATTCAAGGAAAGTTAGCCTAAAGCACACACAGTAAGCAACTACACAAAAGTAGTCACATTTTATCTAAAAATAAATTTATGATTCCTTTAGCAAATCTAAACATTACACGTGTTTTAAGATTTTCACAACGTATATATAGCATTTTACCAATAAAACTCTTTTTATTTTCTGATATTCGTTGTGGTCAATTTAGTTTGAACCCTACGATCGTTTTATAAGCCGTTCTGCTCACATTGTCCCCTGTTTGGAAAATCGCCGTTATAAGTTGCTATCTTCAGAAATTTCATAATCTAATAGTCTGTCGTACATATTAATTTTGCCAACTTTTTTAGATACTTTGGAAGACATACATGCATGTAATATTCCCTTTATGCGTGTGTACGTGTAAAGTCGGATAAGTCAAAAAGTACGAATTGAGAAAATTAACTTGGAAATACAGGGACAATGGTAAACCATATAGAACTGAAAATATAAAGTGCCATATCTTCCTTGAATATAGAGATAGAACTTAAGTAGTAGACAATTAAACTTTGTACAATATGGCGGCCGTGTTTGAAACTGGTTTTTGACCATAGCTACGGGTTCTGTGAGGCTATATATGGTATGAGGAATGGCAAGGGAAAGTCCTGTAGAGCTTAGAAGGTTGTGTGAAATTGATTTGATTAATTATTTTTTAATTTTATCCGCAGCCGTCATGTTGTCGCTCGCTATAGGTCGCCATGAAACCCGGTATGTAACCGCCGTTGCCCGCATGGGTCGCGAAACCGCAAAACCCGATGTGATAGATTTTATTTCATTTTTCTTAATTTTATATTTTACAGTGTATTAGACAATTTATTTTATTAAGAAATAGTCTTACATTCATCTTTTAAGGTAAACACAGCTATGTTATGCATACTGGAACTTATGATTCTTTGGACAACTGAAACATACTTACAAGGGAGGCATGCGAACCGTGAGAGCTAGAAATTTATGAAAATTGGTAACCTGACTAATTTTGGATTGCTAATCATCGTGGTGATAGTCACTCGGTGCGGAAATGCCTTCTTTACCCGCTACGTATAATATATATACCAGGCATTGGTCAAGTGAGGCTGTGCCGAGTTATACACCAAAAACTCCTGAAAAAGGCAGAAAATGAAAAAATGTATGCAGGTAATCTGATACCTATGGGAGGGGGACACATAAGAACACGGCAGTAGTGTCACACAAGCAGTGTTGTCACCCCAATACAAACATAGTTTTTCAAATAGAACGTATACCATTTGATGCCACAAAAAATATTGGCATAAAAAGTGAAAGAAAATAAGCACAAGGTGGTTGATCAGTGTTGCCAAATAAGGGAGGTATGAGGATCTAAAGGTGAGAAATTATGGGGTCCGTACAGAGAAACGAACAATGTACAACAACAACAATACTGTAGAATGAAAACTGTACAGTAGGGAGTAAACCACAGCATGCACAGCATCCAGTGACTAACAGGTTTGAGACAGGAGGCACCAGAAATATGGCACATGTTAGAGTAGCCGTAGAAAGAAAAAGTCTCAGTGGACATAATGCGGAAATTTGAATGTCAAGTCTTCCTGTAGCGCAGCAATTTCAATGGCGTTTGTGTGGAATCGACTTCGCGAACCGTTCCCGAGATATATAAAATGAACTGTCTTGTGGTTGCAACACATTATAAAATCCTGCATACCTTATAAACCACAGAGGCACAGACATGACGGCGCAGAGCCTGAAAAGAGTACAGAAAAGCTGTGGCACGAAAGGTAACAAATATGTGACAAGAAATTACGTCAGAATCGATTGGCAAAGATGAATGACCTGTGTTAGGTGTCAGTCGAGAATAACTATGGTCAGCGTAACACCTATCCACTCCATATTACTGACTTATAGAGCAGGGTCCTCTGCAAAATTCGTTACAAAACCTAATTGTCCGCACGACCCTGCTGCAACGCCGATATTGCGGGTTCGGGACACAGATAGATTGATAGATATGCACACGTATGCAGGTAGATGCATATGTATGTGTGAGTGCAGACAGCTGCATTGATTAACATCGCATACCATGTTGGTTGGTAGCGTCATTACGTATGAGGATTAGCATTATTATTATGATTATTATTAGTAGTATCATAAGTATATTATTATTATTATTATTATTATTATTATTATTATTAATAGTAGTAGTAGTAGTAGTAGTAGCAGCAGCAGCAGTATGGATCGGAGCAGGAAGTTGTTCCTGCATGTAGTGCGAACATGCCCAACGTTAGCGCCAGAATAACATATGACAATATTATTGATACTCTCCTCCAAAAAGTATCGCAAAAACGAACAACTGGCTAACGTGCGAATGTCTAATATAAGTGGGAGATTGTATGTGCAAGGTTACAAAGTATATATGCTAGTCATGCGCAAAAGAAACATGAGGACGCTGCCTGCCAGAGCAGTGAATACAGTCTGCTAGAGCGTCATATAGTCGGAAATAAACATGCGAACTCACTGGGAAATCAGATAGACTTGTGTGTTGACCTGCGTGAGTAAGGGTGCTAGTCTGACAGTACGTAGTGGACCAGAAGGACAATAGGTTTTCAACCACTTTTAGGACAAATATCAGGCACCAGGTATAAGCTAAGAGCATGAGCTTGGTTTCACATTGCCTACATATGACGTCACAAAAACGAGAATTCGATATTTCAAAATGGCGGTTTTCACGAAAATTGACATTTTTGAACTACTCTTTCTCGTGTTAGGAACCTAATTTTTTTTCCTTATTCGTGTTGATTGTACAAAAGGCATACAGAAGTTCATAAAGAACGGTTCACGTCTTACATCATCGCCTACGTTTCAGTATTCGACTTGCAAAGGGGGCGAAATATAGGAAATTGAGGTATTTCAAGCGCCATTTTTTCAAAAAAGCCTCCTTCAAAAAGTTTGAAATTTTGTAGGCTGTTAGAGTTAGATACTTGTAACAAACTCTGTAAGTTTCATTCTCGACCCGTAACTAGTACCGTTTCTGCCGGGATTCGAATTTAGGAACCTCTGGAACTTTCGCGTCAGAGTAGCAGACGCCATTTTGCGCTAAAATGATTCCGAATATGAATTTTTATGTAGATACCACAAATGTTTATTTGGAAAAATTACACATAAAAATTCAATAAAATTTCCGAAAAATATAATATAGGTCCGTAATAAGGTAAAAGTACGAAGGTTACACCTTCGCAGCAATCTGATGTAAGCCTTATCAGAGTAACTTCTAAAAGCATTTTGTGATAAAACCAGTATGAATACGAAATTTACCAAAAACATAATAGGCCCTAGAGGGGCAATAAGCGTAATACCAGGAATGTATGTGTATTTCGTCAATGAAACAAACTACCTTTTCACAATAAGAGCATTTTGTGCTGTATGTGAAAGGCGGAATTTATTCACAGTATAATTAGTAGAGCTCTGAATTTGATGAAATATCCTCTTTTTCTTGAATGTTTGGGAACGATGCTGACCATAAGCAAACCTCATATCGCTCTAAAACTGAAGCAGAATACGTTATTTTTATTTTATATTATTATTTTTTTTACCCTTTTTCGGTTTACTGGCAATTTCTATTCGTTTTTAGGTCATTTTTTGGTCATTTTAAAAATTATTTACTCCAGTTCTTTTAACCATTTTTCTTTTTGTGTAATTACTTACATATTTCATACATATAAACATACAAGAAACAAAACAAAATGTCGCTTGCTCCTTTCTCCACCCGGTAAACATCTGGAAGCGGTTTAGGAACTTACCACGAAGAAGGCGAGCGAGGTTCACATAACTTTTATATTTTTGACGTGATAAAATCAGTTCAGGACAGTTTCAATAGACGTGCAACTGCTATCGTATTTTCTCAAGATCCGGTGGCTAAGGTGAATTTGAAAGGACGTCTGGTTCATATTAAGATCAACTAAAAACTCGGTGGAAGCATGCCGACCGTTGCAGGTAAAATAAGAAAGTGTTGAGGAACATATGCAGAGTGTGGAGGGAATATTGGACTAGGAGTAACTGCGAATTTTAGAGAACTATGTTAAGGAGATAAAATATTTTGCAAGGAAAACATTTCAATTTGGACTTTTACAAAAAGGAATTTTCACCTGGAGACCTCGTTTACCTTAACTATCTGCCCTGAACATCTGTGGATGTGGAGAGCATTTTCTCTAAATATAGAAATGTTCCTGTTGGGAATCTACGATTCTCTTTCATTTGAGAATTTATGAATGACGATCATAGTGAACTGCAATTTCGAATAGTGTGGGTGTTGAAAATAGTATTTTTCTTAATCAGTCCCATAGACAAAAGTAAATATTTTTCTTGTGTTTTAGAATCTGCAATTGTTTCAAGTTTGAGTCAGACACTCTTTTCCCATGAGGATAGATCATGGGAACATTAGATAAGCTTGCGAAATGTTAATTATCCATAATATCAGTTAATATCTAAAAAATCATGATCTGAAAAAAAAGTTTCCTCTCCAAAACTCTGTCTAGTTTTGGCTTACTATATTCGCTTTGCTTTTCAATTTACATCAGGTTCCTGCTGATCGTGGAAATGCCGACCGCTGTAATAATTTGTTCATATGATCATAAAATAGCAAATATTTTTACACATTTGAAAGGTAATTTTATAGGGCATCAAGTTCCAAGCCCTAATAATAATAATCAGTAAAACAAATCATGAGCCAGTAACAAAATCATAAGAAAATACGTATCTACAGACTGTATGCAATTTTGTCCGGACATTTTCTTCTGGAATATTTAGTTTGCATGCTCTGTATCAATTGCACTGATCGCAAGAAGACGTGCACTGTTACCGACTGAAACTGGAGTCTTCGCAGCTGTCAAAACTTTAGTAAAGGAACATAGCATGTATTTTCCCGTTCAGTTTTTGCAGCTGGAAACTAAATTTATCACATCTTTACAAAACTTAGCAAGAGCATTCTTCCACACCTTAGAAAGACGATTGAAAGGTCCCCACCTCTAACACTTAGCCGTCCGTGTTGCCATCTTAGCCGTACCAACGCAGTAGTATTACCGATCCAGGGTTTGGTCTATACTGCTGCAGCGTATGGGCAACAGCTGCAATTTCACATATTGTACTTACCCCCCTGACGCAAGGTTACTTCTCTTCAATGATCCATCGTAAAGGTTTAATATTTAACATTGGTACGAAAATTAATTCCCTGATTCCTTTCTCCACGCACATATATTTAATTATCTAATAGAATTATAATTTCATTTCAAAAACTTGACGGGGGAAAGGGGACGAAAACAAACAGCGACTGGAGCATTGTCTCTTGCCTAACGCAACCCAAAGTGAGAGAACGACTGCAGAGACCTCAGTTTTGTTTTTCTTATTTAGCAGTCAAACCAGAATCGCTGTTGCCATAAGAGCAACAGTACACTCTTAACTCTGGGCGGATAATATTAGTAGTATATTAGTACTAATAGTAGTAGTAGTAGTATTATAGTATTAGTAATTTTCGCAGAACATGGCGTCGATAACTGATACAGCTGTAAATTGGCACAAAACGTTCGTACTTTTACTTTATTACGGACCTATATTATATTTTTCGGAAATTTTATTGAATTTTTATGTGTATTTTTTCCAAATAAACATTTTTGGTATCTACATAAAAATTCATATTCGGAATCATTTTAGCGCAAACTGGCGTCTGCTACTCTGACGCGAAAGTTCCAGAGGTTCCTAAAATCGAACCCCCGCAGAAACTGTACAAGTTACGGAACGAAAATGAAACTTACAGAATTTGTTACACGTATCTAACTCTAACAGGCTGCAAAATTTCAATTTTCTTGAAGCAGGATTTTTTGAGAAAATGGCGCTTGAAATACCTCAATTTCCTATATTTCGCCCCCTCTGCAAGTCGAATACTGAAACGTAGGCGAGTGATGTAAGACGTGAACCGTTCTTTATGAACTTCTGTATGCCTTTTGTACAATCAACACGAATAATAAAAAAAATAGGTTCCTAACCACGAAAAAGAGTACTTCAAAAATGTCATTTTTCGTGAAAACCGCCATTTTGAAATATCGAGTTCTCGTGGGTGTGACGTCATATGTAGGCAATTCTTACGTCATTTCATTAAGAAATAACTATAATACAATGTGAAAAACCAAGCTCATGCTCTTAGCTTATACCTGGTGCCTGATATTTGTTTTGGCTGAAGTGGCTGAAAACACAAAATTACGAACAATGCGTAATTTAGGGTAAAATTTGGCAACCCTGCAACTTCTTTAGATACTTTTAGGTATCTACCTAAGTACTTCTATCTGGTTCAGCTACCCATAAAAGTAATTTGAACAAAATCTGAGATTATGAGGGTACAATTTATCTTTTTTCTGCATGGATTATGATCGAACTTACATGACCTGGATATTTGCGTTGTTTGCGCTGCTTGGAAATTAAATATATTTTATATATGAATGGGGAAAATGCATATTTTTCAGTTATAGTCCTTTATTTATTCATTTTATCTTTTGAACCTGTTTGAGAACTACGAATCACACTTTGATACTCAATTTGATTGTAATAGATTGGTGAAAGTTGAAATTTGGCGAAATTTTCAGACCATTTTGATTGCTATCATTTTTATTGAAAACAGTTCGTCAATTGCATCATAATGTTGGATTTGAATCCAAAGTCCTTGTAAAATATCCCTGAAGCCGAACCGAAGATTATTGCCACTTGTGTTTTTCACCAGTTATAGACAGAAGCTGTTTGGAATTAAATATAGCATGAGTGGGGTAAATAGGTAAATATTTTAACTTATGCTATGTAATGACTTATGGTTTATTTAGGCTTTTTGAAATTTGATTGACATTATACTAGATCTAATAAGATTTGAGATAGAGTGTTGTGAAAAATTAATACAAAATCTTTTATTACGTGTGAAAGACTCCATTTTGTAGTCCTGAAATTGAAAATATCGGCAGTGGACCCTGACGATGAATTTTAGTTAGAAATGGTAATATTAAGAGAAATTAGGAAATATACTTGTTGTATATTTGGTATACACTTGTTTCTAAGTCATTCCAATTTCTTGCTTTTTAACAGAATGGGAATATATTGAAGCAACCACTTTAATTTTTAAAATATTTATCAGTTCCATTAGCACAAGGATGTGTTATGCGCAAAAATTATTAATTTTTGGTAGACTCCCAAAACTGAAAATCAGCGCAGAATCCCACTTATTTTATTGAACACGTTAGTACAATACAAACTTTTAATTTTGAAAATAACGTTCTTGTGTTCCCTCGAAATAAGACTTCTGTGTAGATACTAATACCGTAATTATTATTTTTCAGATTATTATTGAACGAGTCATTAGAGGTCACCACTTAGAACGATCAATTATGAAATTTAGGTAAGTTTCTTAATCAAATATCTTTGGATTTTAAATTTAGTTTTAGCCACGGACCGGATTCATTATTCCACATCCACGGCTATGCAGTCGGTCTTTATTATTTTATTCAATTGAAAATAAACCTACTGGCGGTGTAGAAACTTGGCTAGCGTGGATCATTATGTTTCGGTCTATTTCATAAATAATATTTGATTTGTGAATGCTGTACATGATTTCTAAAATAAAAAATCACTGGGTTCACTTAAAATTAGGACCAAAAAAAGTTGAATCATAACATGCTAGCAAAATATTATTTACTTAAGGCTTTTAGGAATTTGAGACTCAGGCTGTACAGATGATGATGGCAGAACTAGTGAAATGAAGAAAGTGGAAGAACACTTAATATTTGTATATAAGAAAGCTTACACGGTACAAGCTAACATCGAACCGAGAAGCCAAAGCACGAGAGAGCCCCTATTTCAAGTGACGAGTATATTTTGTTTGAAATTATTGCTGGAGTATACACTTTTAGATAGAATTTATAAAAGTACAGTTGTTGTACACTTATTCCTCTAGTTGAAACATACTTGGACACCTTGGGAAGGTAAACACGTTTAAGCGTGGGACTGATAATCCACCTCACTTTGTATCGTAGGTCAAGAAGATGTGGAGCGCTACCTCCACATCGGCAACGTCTTTCACGGCGCCTGCATATTGCACAGGGAGAGCTTTACCTTTTCTTATATTCTTTTGTGAAATAAAAAGAGAACTTTAAGCAAACTTTAGCTGTTTCCAGACGTAAATACATTTTACTGGATCAGTTTATTCACTTGTTACCTTATGCCATTTAATCTAACTGTGGCTTATGTACTAATATAAAGAGATATTGATACGTCTTTGAAAGTACTGTATGTACTTCCGTTATTTTAGAACCTGGCAACTTTGTGTATATTTCTGTACTGCATTCGATTGAAATTTATTTATCGCTTTTAGGCAACTTTTACTTAGGCCGGCAATGCATTTCCCAGGATCGCCGTAACCTTTTATTTGCTGCTTGAGCGCGGATTGGGTAGCATATTTACATGGAACGAGAGCAAAAGCAAGAGAAATTTACATTTATCTTAAATAATAATAATAATTATTATTATTATAATTTGGAAAAATAACACCTAAACATCCACAAATACTACTTTCGCAACCCAAAGACATGAATGAGCGTCTATCACCACCTGCTATTTTTTTTACGAAAGGCTAACCACCAGACGCTTAGCAAATTCCAACCGACAAGGGTAACTTGTACATGGCGGAAATAGCCCAAACGCCAGTGTTACTTTAAATAGATCCGACCGCTAGCAAAACATTTAACATTAGTTACTATTTTTTGAAACAGTCGTAAACTTTAACAATTTTGACACACTACATATCTATGACTCCATATTTTTTAATTCTTTGACCATATAATTTTTGAATGTGTATGAAATGACAATATCAGAAAACATTAAGTGAACTTCCTAAACTATAACGTTAACATAATCTTGTTAATATGTTATTTCATACACTTTGAAACGTATTGTAAACATATTTTGTAGAAAACTTTTTTCGAGATTGTTACCTAGATTTACTTGTAAGCTTTCAAAAATGATGTTCTGCGCATGCGCATAGATTGAGCTAGGTTCTGTAAAAGCATAAGTCGACCGCGTAGATCTTCACTATGCCTTTGAACTTGTTTGTGTTCTTTGAAACTAAATTGATATTTTTTTTGAAAACTGATCTGCTAGTTCATTTTTCGTGTTGTGACTGTTTTTTGTGAACAAGAAAATTGCAGTGCTGAGTTCATTTTTTGTGCTGTGACTACTTTAGTGCACAGGAAGTTCATTTGTGTATACTGTTTACAGCAATCAATTTTGATCATCTTCAATCAAGTTTCTGACTAAGGAATCCTCTTATATTGACGACATCAAGTTTTGATTATCTGCAATCAACTTTTGATCATTTTCAATTAAGTTTGTGATTAAGGAATTGTAGTATTTGAGAACATCAACAAGAATGGATTTTACCATGGAATTAACAAGTGCATGTTACCTTGGCCGAGATGGCTAAAGGATTCGCCGACCACAAGTCCATGTGTGACGAGTGGGTTGATTTGTCGCTTAGCCGTGCAGGGAATACTACCTAGAAATTCAGGAAATGTTTTTGACTTTTTAGTTTCACCTCTGCCTTCTATCCAAGTCTGATTTTAAGTTGTTTGGTGCATGTCTTCAGGTAAATGCTGGCTTCTTCGACTCCCCGTCTAATGCTAAGCAGGCTTTCCAGCATTATATGTTGTTGAGTGAATCCATTGACGACAATAATGGGAGAATGCTTCACCACATTGAACTTTTCTCTTTGGCTTGATTCCGGTTGTGAGAGATGATAATCAGGAAGTGAATTTAAGGTCCATGGGTAAGAACAAGAGCTTTTATAAGGTCCAACCTATATTCCAAGTGATTTATCTTTGTCTTGTTATTATAGATAATATACGCATTATGAACTGACACATTCAGCAATCTCTTGAAGAACTTGATATACCATTTTGTACCTTTTTTCCTTTCAATAAGATATGGCTGTAACTTTTGATCCTTCACATCCACCCCACCCATACCAGATTATATTTCACTATACATTTTGGAGTAGTTGTAGCTACACCCCTCTTTCCTTTGTAAGAAGTGAAGCATCATGAAGCGTAGAAATAAACGTAACGTCTTTCTTGTCTCTCCGTTTTAGTACCATCATACCATTGGATTCGGCGGAAATTACCTCCCCTTTTTTTATCTTTTTCGTAGTTACTATGTCCGGCACCCCTTTTTTCATTCTCATAGTAGCTGCAACATTCACCCCATTTTGCCTGAGAAGTAAGGCTAATGTTGAGGAATTGTAATAATTATCCATCCATAGTGTATAGTTTTCCTAAGAACAGGTTTAATCAGTTTCACAACTATTTTCGAACTTTTCAAATCATCAATGACATCAATATTCGCAGTAAGATCTGTACCCTTACCCTCATATGTAATGAAATCCAATAACTAGCCTGATGATGATTCACAAAGTTCAAAAGTTTTGATAGCAAATTTCGCTGCCTTGCTTGGAATATATTGCCTAAAACCTAATCTACCCCTCCACAAAGTAAGTGATTCATCTATTGATATGTTTTCCGAAGACAAAAGTGCACTTTTGAAATTTTCCCTTAGTATTTCAGCTAAGTCATGAACTTTGAAAAGTTTTTTAGGCCCTGGAAATAAATCTCGTTTCGTGTTATGAACAAAACGTATGAATTTACATATGAGTTCAAACCTGTCCCTTGATATCGTTTTAGGAAATATTCGGGTTTTAAGAAATGCATCTTTACTAAAATAACTCTTTATAGTTGGCTTTTGAACTATACCCATAAGCATAAATATTCCCAGAATAAGATATATTTCGTCCACGGTAACGGGTTCCAATTTATGCATTCGTGAAATTGGTTTCAATGTGCATTGTTGAATATAAGTGTCGGCATATAACTTAGTTTCTCTGACAATGAGTTCTACAACTTTCTCGTCAAAAAACAACAAAAATGCATCAAGAACACTACTGACTGCTTTTTAGGGACCACACAACCCACAAAACGCAAGTTTATTTGATTTTAAAGATTCGTCCACTTCCTTCCAGTTCCAGGCTACTTTCGTTGAAGCAACAGGTGCGGATGCAATGCTATCTAGTTCGCTTTCACTATCACTGATCATATCTACTTCCTTATTCTGCATAGTTTATGCACGTTCGCTTACAGTTAGAAGTGAAAAAATCAACCTTCACTGTCACTTTCCTCTAAAAACGCACGAATTTTGTCCGCTTCGACGCTCTTCACCTGCTTCTGCGAAGCCATTTCTCAGCTGTTCTTTTTTTACGTACTAAAGTGATCCAATCATACATAATTCCATGTAATTGGAAGGAAAACCAACACATGGCAGCACTTTGCAGTCTACTCGTGAGTTATGTGTATTTCAATTCATTTGGGAAAACAACGGATGGCAGAATATGCATCATTTCGTCACTACTACATGGGTCAGTACACGTGTACGTCGAACCGCCTCTAGAGGCAGTATGAGGGTCAGTACACGTGTACGTCAAACCGGCTTTGGGAGTTAAAACACGTCCGCTATTTTAGGTCTAAAGTGTGCACCTATTCTACTAACTCAGACATAGATTTTTTCCTGAATAAGAACAAGCTACAAACTCAATTTTCTCCCTTTTTTACTTAACCGACTTTACACGCCCACGCGAATATTGATAATTTAAATTTCATTTTACAACGATGAAAAGAATCAATCTTGAATTTGCCATCTCGGCAGGCTTTGATGGGGAGTCTCCTCTCATACCCCACTTGACTGTGTCCCTGGATATATCCTATTGTGGTTACATTAAAAAATATTGCTTTGTTCAGGGTTACTCCAAACTCGGGATAATGCTGAATGTGAGTCCTTTTTATTAAAGTACGAATAATAATCATCATCAGGATGAAGGCTTTTCTGGTGAGCATAAACATAGAAAGATATATGTTAAATATCAAACACCTAGTTCTTTTTATAACCATTTCAGAATTACCCCATTTGACAGTAGTAACTGTAGTTGCATATTCTTAATTCAATGATTCATAGACACTCAGATTCATAGACAATGCCTGATGGAAAACTTCTCTAAGCCGAAAATTGCACAATCCGGCAACACTGAACTAATGTATGTAGGGGAGAGGGTTGAAAATTTGAACAGGGGGCACCATAGAACATTGGTGTTAACGTTTCTTTACTAAAACGAAATTTATTTGTTTCTGCATTTATAAATTGCGAACACTGTTCCAGACATCTGTCATTTGTTTTTCGCCATTTGTATGCATTTCCTGGCAAGTGCAGTACTTGATATAATTTGTGTGTGCCAAAGTAAAAAATAATCTCACAATTAACACTCACCAGGTGTCGGATCTCGATTTTGATGAAAATTTGTTTGTATGTACTGTACAGTGCCTAGGTAAACCTTCACAACCAAAATTATAGGTGCTGCCGTCAACAATAACGACAGGGGAGCCCGAGAAAGATGGAACGTAGAGATCAAGTAAATCCAATACAGAGTACGGAAAACTAATTTTCCTTTATAAACTGTTACATATATTAAAAACAAATGGCTATTAATGGATACTGGACAGGAGACAATACATGCTGGATGGTATGACGACGATGGCCGCCATCTTGAAAGCAGCTATCTTGACTATGCTTCAAAATGTTTAATAGGAATGGGTCATGAGACATATCAATCTGTGCTGGAATATTCCAAGGAACCCAATGACAAAGTCAATTTTGGCATATAACTAATCCTGTGCGACAAAATGACAAGTGAAATTGTCTGGAGAAGGTCACTTTTGAGTAGCATCACGCCTTCTTGAAACTGGGACTTCATCTTCCGTTAGTGTATTTAAAAATTTATAGTGAACTTCATGTTACGGCAATGAGGATCATATTTTCCAACATAACGGTACCTCTTATCCAGCCGTTTGGTTTTCGTTCCTTCAACTGTTTCATCAAAATATTTTTTTCATCATTCGGCTTACATATTTTCCAAATCAATTTCACGTGTCATTTTGTCGTACAGGAATCAAATTATGTCAAAATTCACTTCGTCATTGAGTTTCTTGTAACATTCCAGCACAGATTGATGTATCACAAGGTTGCAGCTTATGTCCCAACTTGCTTAACAAAAAACATTTTACAACCAAGTTTATATTATTAACAGTGTTTCGTTCTTTTCGTTATATATATTAAAGCAGTATTCGATTTGTAGCGGGGGATGGTTGGGATTATCCCCCTCTCGGCAAAATTTTTCTCTGGTACTTCTACAGCTATATACTTCTAACCTGGGATGTGGACGATCCCAAAGTACCGTATAATACATAATCATTAACTCTTCCCCCTCTCGGGAAATTGCACAAATCGAACATTGTATTAAAGCATTTCAATTAGGCTATGCACAAGTTGTTTAACAAAGTTTCTACGAGTTCAAATTTTATGCACTCCTCATGACACCAATAAAAAAACAAGCGAGCAAGTTCAAAGAGTATTAACAACTACGTACTAGTAAAACTTTACTTTATTTTCTTCTGTTTCCGTATTTGTATTTAGAAGCATTTACTAAGAAAATAAATGTTCCTGTAATAAAATTAAGCATTTGTTCAAAATTGCCCCAGCCAAGTTCAAAGCTACTCCACCCTTGTTCAAATCTACCCCCTATGGGGGCACCTTTGAATGATAGCCTCCTTGTTCCTGTCCTTGCTTTAAGGTGACAATAAAGTGCGTCATTTTCTTCGGCGAGCTGTACATGTTGTCTCTCTGAACAAATTACACTAGTCAACAAATTTAAACTTTTTTTTTGTAACATGAGAGAAAACACCTGATCTGAAAGGAACTTTTTGCGCTGAATTCGAATATGCATTCAGTTTTTCTCCATCACGTACAGTTTTCCCGCGTCAGAGGGATTTTGGGGAAATTCCCTAAAAAATCCCTTTTTCACATATTTTATACCCCTAGCTCTTGTCCCCTTACGTGTAATAACACAGAAATTATATCAAAGTAAATCCATTGATACATAATAAACCCTCCAAGTTTCCTAACAATCGCATTATTCTTTCTAGATAAATAAATATATTTGTATGTATACTGTGTGTACTGTTTATTGCACCACATAACATTGCTTTCAGATCTTGAATTTGAAAAAAAAACTATTTGCTGTATTACCACAAACAAAGACATAAAATAGAATGCAATACAATTTACATGTATGACAATTTACAATAATACAGATATACAAAATGTCATGAATAAGCCATTGAAACTATCAGAATGTATGAAACTTTTAGAATGTCCCTTAACTACTCTGAGACAAAAATAACATCATGCACATGGTTGGTGGGTTCTCTCCACACCATTGGTAGTACAGCAATTTTCATGAATCTCTGTTTTCTTTTGGCCCATTCAAGTAAAGTGACGTAGCACGACACACAAATGATGTGGGGGGCCCAAATTTTGTTTTGATTTCCCACACGACATCCGAAATGTTTATTATATGCTAGTTTCACCGATGGCGTAATGGATCTACACTGCCTCTTAACTACAAACTGGCTACACACACAACAAAAACTATTTGGTGAGTTAAAACATGAACGCGTCCTCTTGTTGCCATTGTACTGATCGCAAACCACACTTCTGGTCTTGTCTGGGTATAATCCGTTAATATTAAAAACGAAATCACTTTTGGCAGCAAAGTAGGAAAGCGAATAAACCACACTTCAATATAGAAATGTGCAAAACTTCCTCACCACGTGTCAGGAAAACAAGAAAGAAAGGGGCGGAGGCAAAGGAGAGGGGAAAATTGAGACTGTATTTGTTCATTGTTGTCAACAAAACAATGAGTCTGTATTTCATTCTTTCTTTCTCTTGCACTCTATTATATTTGATAGGAATATTTGATAACGATTTAATTAAGAAAACTGAAAGAAGTTGGATGATTGTATCAAGAGTTCTGAAAGCAATGTTATGTGGTGCAATAAACAGTACATACAGTATACATACAAATATATTTATTTCTCTAGAAAGAATAATGCGATTGTTATGAAACTTGGACGGTTTATTAAGTATCAATCAAGGTTTACTTTGGTATAATTTCTGTATTACTATACATAAGGGGACAAGAGCTAGGAGCATAAAATATGTGAAAAAGGGAATTTTTTTAGGGTATTTCTCCAAAATCCCTCAGTAGCAAGAAAACTGTAAGTGATGGAGAAAAACTGAATGCATATTCGAATTCAGCGCAAAAAGTTCCTTTAAGATCAGGTGTTTTCTCTCATGTTACTTAAACCTTGTTAACTAGTGTTAACTGAGTATGAGGAAGGAAAATTAAATTTGCCTAACACTGTGTTCAAAGGTGATCCCCTCTCCCTGACGTGACTAACACAACTTATGGAACGTTAATTTCAGGAATAGGCTATGTCGAATTTCAGTTTACTATACGCCGCCTATCGGACTCAGAAAGAGCATTTCCCATGAATCTGAGTATACAGAGCAATTTAATAAACGTAGCGTTCCTTGTTTACATAGTTCCTTGGCTCAATACAAAACCCAATATATTTCATTGCAGTAGCATACAACAGAGAAAGCAAGTTTAAGTTTATAGATTGGTTAACTCTTACCGGAATCTGAACACAAACATCATCTCTCGGACGACCAAACGTTATTTCCGGAAAACTATATTTTCAATACACAAAGATGGACACTTGTTAGAGCTATTCATGAGTCCATATGAGCATCTTGCATACACCCATGGAATAGAATTCAACGTTTTTATTTCAAAAGTATGTCACATGAAATCAAACTTTTGACAATTAGCAACGTTTTTATAGATATATAATAATTTTCTCTCCATCATGTCTGGTCAGCGTGGGAGCAGTAGACTGGGAGAGGACTCATCCAGTAGTGGATTTAATATGACTGTGAATTGTTATATATTGGTTTTACGTGCATCTAGCGGCGTACTGTACATCTGTATATTAATTCTTAGTTCATTTATTTAATTAACCTTTAATGAACTGTACTGCTTAACCTTGCCAAAGCACTGTTTCTTCTAGGCATGTTTTCGAGGAGCATTGCACCCCCGGAGGGGTTCAACCGCCCTTCGAAAAATACTGTTAACACTTGTATTTCTAATAAGTATACAATAACATATTTATAAATATTACCCACGCTATTTTGAGGAGTACGACATATTGTCAAGTAACTAAGGGAGTACGACATATTGTCAAGTAACTAAGGGCGTACGACATATTGTCAAGTACCGGTAACATTTTTTATTTTATATTTTTCACACATAGAACTCAATATGAATTATAATTTTCACGAACCCCCCTACGACTTGGTATCCCCAACTGAATAAAATCATCTGGAAGAAACACTGGCCACAAGTCAAATAGATAACGCCTCTCAGCAAACAAATAGTTTTGCTGATGATGGAGTTGCGAAAGACAAAATTAATTTTATGGGATATGGAGTTGCGAGTAGGTAATTGAGTCCTGGACTAAAGAAACACTAAAGGCTTGTAGTCAGGGTAGCCGGTGTGACCAACAGTACAGCCTGCACTGTCTTCCCAGTGCTGATTTACAGATATTCGCCAGTTACATTTTTTATATGATTAGTTATGAGTTCATAAATAAAAAGTTGCCGATGAAACCATGCATGAGAAATAAATCGCCCGCATGTTCAGCTAGGCTTGATATTCGAGTTTAAATTTCTTAGTTTTATGTATTACATAGCACATTATGTATAATATATATCTGAAAGAGGTATAGAGGGCTAGCTCATTTATAAGATCTGACTGTGATATCTACTGGACGTCTAATAGATATTTGAGAAAGATATTTACCAGTGACCTCTTTCCATGTGACTGGTTGATATCTAATATACGTATATTATATTGTGTTTCATGGCTTGAAAATGCGTTTGTCTTTTGTTTACCCAAGGCTTAACGGAATGCGTTTGTTCTTTGTTCACTTGACTACTAGCGCCAACTGTGCGCGGCTGTCGTTGAACGGCGACTAGGCTAGTGAGAAGGAAGATCACGACGGTCCATATTGGTTTTAGAAGAGAATACTTTAAACAAGAGGACAATTCTGGAACAGGTACGTACGTGAACATTTAGTTTAGTATCAAAATAGCTTTGATTTCCTTCTTTCGCTAATGTTACCTGTGTGTGCACTACTGTAACTCTTCTCTTGAATCTCGACAAAAACCGTTACTTTATGGTTGGAATATTTATATGTGTAGCACAATCTGCATCCCGGTCCGGAATTTGGTATTTCTTTAGTATATGTCGGATGATCTTTTCGCAGTTGAGCTAATTTGCTAGCCTAATACTGATCAGTAAATAACGGGACGATTTTGAATCGTTGCTCCGCATATTCTTATACACTGGGGAAAAAATATTCACATTTATCTTTGATTAGTGACTAAAGGTTAGGTTACCGTATACTTTGCCCAGACCTATATCATAGCTTAAATAAAATTGAATTTTCCTTTCCTGGATATCGTGCATTCACCCACGTGGGTCAGTGTTCTAGAACCGTGCCCAAATAACCTTTTATTCGTTAAACTTTAGGGAATTCGATTCAGGATAAAACCGTTCGAGGCAAGTATATATATACAGGGTGTTCCGTAATTCCTATGACAGCGTTTGGGAGTTGAAAGTAGACATCAAAACAAACAAAAAACTATATGGACACAAATCGCAAAGCGGCGTCCTTTACGAGTTATGGACGTGGGAAATTTGGCGGCACAGAACTTTGAGACGATATAGCACAAAGACGAATGGCAGTGATACAGGCGGCGTGGAATTTTATAAAGGAAGTCATATGCGTTGTATAAAAAATATCAAAATCAAAACTCCAGAACAATTGCGCAAGGGATTCTCCAAAGGATTTGAGGGATTCTCGCTTATGTTTGTAAATAAAGATTGGTGAAAATGAGCTGGAAATGAAAGAGTATGTAATATTAAAGTAGAATTCGTCTGTGCCACGTCAACAGTGCAAACAGAATCAAAGATATGGAGAATTGTGGGGTTGCTATGAGTGGTTGCATAACTACCAGTAAACAAGTTTCAACCATACCAGAAAGATTCGTGTATTGAAGGGTAGATTAATGTGTTATCAATTCATACAACGTTGCACTCTCCATTTGTATTACCACACACACGTACGGAGTCATTTTGGTAACACGTTGTTACTGAACTCACAAAATAGTATGTTCTACTGTCTGTATTACTTTGTCGTCTAACCTGTCGTCTAGAACTCGTAGATTGTCCTGTTACCTTCTGCACCCTACAGTGGAAATGACATACGTTGTTTCAATGTTTGCACTACCACAAAACTGCAGTGATAAGTGAAGGGAAGTAAGGAGGTCTGAAGGACTTTTCACCGTGTGTTCGTGAGTCCTAGAAACGTATGCTGAAGGTATGAACTAACAAAATAGTATGCAGATCAGGACGCATTCGAATAGAAAGGACAACAGAATTGGGAAACGAACAGTACCACGCACTCTTGTCCTCTTTGCACAAGCAACCACCACTGCGAGAACCTGCGGCGCACATTAAGGGTCCGTGCGACAAAGACATAAAACAAGTATGTTTGCAATACAAGACACTCTGAACACTCACAAAGGAAACACTGGTCACTAGGTCAGTATGTACCACTTAGCAAGTTCGAACCGAAGAGTACTCATTGTGACGATCCAACTGACGCATGCGGGGAGTCCATTGTAAAGCGACATGTACTACAAGAGCTGCTGGAAGGAACGCCCACGAACAGCGATGCATGCTTAGTAGATGAGTACGACAAATTTGTTGTTTTTACGTGGCAACACCGCAGGTTAAAGTCCAGGTCAGTGAAAAAATGGCAACATGGCAGGTCAAAGCCCAGGTCACCTTATCTCTTATCAGTGATATGTGATAAGGATTAGAATATATAGAGGGCAGTGTTGTTGCATATAACATAACTAGCGTGGAGCTCTAGTCATGGACAACTATCAGTATAAACGTGAAGTTGAAGGAAACGAAGTTGAGTTATCGCTGGAGGATGAGGAGATAGTGGAAACTTTAGCATTACTAGCTAAAGACGTTCAAGAAGAAGAAGAAGAAGAGAAGAAGGTGATCGTACAATATTCAGTTTATTAAAATCTAGAAGAAATGGAGAAGATCGGCGTTCACCTTCATTATTATTATCATCAATGGTGAAGGAGGAGGAGGAGGATGATATTGAAGATGTATATTCATGCATAGTTCCAAGGAAGCCGGAGAAGCAGTTGAGAGGGAAGAAGCGTATTTTGGAGAAGGAAAATTATTATGTGAAGAAAAGATTGTTTTATGGGAAGGACTCATCAGTAGAAGTTGAAGAGAACTCTTCATTAATATCAGGAGGAGGAGAATTACCATCGATAGTGAGATCAGGACGAGTATTGTTAAAAGCAGTAAGACCATCTATAAAGAAAGTTAATACAGCAACAGCTGTAGAAGCATCATCAGGATCATCAGCCTAGGTGAAATCAGAGCGAGTATTGGTGAAAAAGGTTCCATCATCATCATCATTAACAACAACAGCAGCAGTAGGAACAGCAGCAGCAGGAGAAGGTGTAAGTAAAAGAACATTGAAAATTTCCAAGTGCAAATGTAAAAATAAGTGGGTGGATGAAGAATGTATACGAGGTGCATTAATCAAGTGGAATCCTAAATCATATTTAATTTGCGAAGGTTGTTTTAATGAAGAAAACAATCAATCTAGTCATGCGTGTTTAGGTTATATCAAGCCTGAAGAATTGGTTAACGGCGAAAAAATAGAAGAACATTTTCGAAAACGGGTGTGGTATTTGCTATTGAAGCCATATACAACGAATGAACTGTATGAAATATATAAAGAAGATCATCTTGAAGTGATTAATAATGTTAATGATGAAGTAATCATGAAGAATATGAAATTCGGATTATGGCGTATGGTTAAGATACATATGTCTTCAGTGATTGACATATTACATAAAAAAGATAAAAATGGGAAGAAGGAGTGAGAACATTGTAAGGAAATAAGAAATAAGTGAAGTGAAAATATGTCTGATTATCAGTGTACATTTTGTGTGGGGGTATATATAACGGAGCGGTGTGTTGTGGAAACCTTTAGGACATATTTAAAGGAAAGTTCTATTCGATGTAATGACTGCAAATTAAAGGTTCCTCATAATAACTTTATATATATGTGGAATACTGGAAAAGTGTTATCAAAACATTTGCTGAAAGAAGTAAACGATCATTTATGGAGTATAATGAAATTTATAAACGACAGGGTCATGTAAGTATTTCCATGAACACTTTTTTCAAATCTTGTAGAGAATTAGTTCATAATAGTGGATTCATTGCTCAGCTCATACCAGATGTAATACATGAACAATTTTCAGTAGAAAACTCTGTAAGTGTGCCTTCAGATCAGTACATTATTGATGTGCAGGGATTTAAAATCTCTGCGCATGAGTTTATTATGAGAGAATTTTGTATCATAGCGTGTGATGCTAGTCTTTTATTCCACTGTTTAGTAAAACTTCCATGTGACATTACGGAAGTGGGAGTAGGATATCAAAAACAAGTACAATGGTTAACCCAGAACTTTCACGGTTTACACTGGGACATAACAAATGGATACAGCGTTTCACATCTTCGTAGAATAATTTTTCAACTATGTTCAAGTAAAGCTATATTTTTTTGTAAAGGTCTTGAAAAGGTACAGTGGATTAAAAAACTATTTCACTTGGAAACTGTGAATCATATAAGTGAAAAGGAATGTCCTGCTCTGAAAACATTAAATTTGAACACTGGTATCTCTAAGTGTACTTATCATGACGCTGTTGAGGTGAATGCTTGTGCATTAAGAAACTGTTTTTAATTGCAACATTGGATGAAACATGAGAAACCACAGAATCTTGTAAATACCTTATTAAGAATACAGCTGTAAGAAGTATGTGTAAGTTATTTTATAGATCAGTTTGCTTTATGTTCTTAATAAACATTATACTTACAATTTATTTTCTATATTTTATTTCATATAACCTTAATAATAATAATAAGCATATAAATGAAAGATTTCTTTTAGTATAATAAAATTTTATATTTACATTTTTATTTTATTCTGATATTTTTTTTACAAGTAAATTTACAATTGTATCATTTTTCTTAAGATTCGTAGTGTAAACAGAAGAGAATATATTTTTTCCTCGTACGGTGAAATAAATAAATACAATACAGAACAGTCCACAAAGAATAGATTCTTCATGCTGAATTTGTGTTTTGTTTACATGATATATTTTACAATTTCGTTTAAAAAATACAATTGCTTTACTAGGATCATTTCCAAAACTATCAAAATATTGTCCCAGTCCATGTTTATTAATATATATGGCAGTCCAATGAGTTCCAGGGGAAGTTGAGGGACTTAAATTTACTATAAGTGCTGCCGGATATTCAACCTGTTTTGGTAAAGTGTCCACTAAATAAATTCCAGTAAGCGTAGTTGCACTAGCACAGTCCTGAATAACTTTTAAAATTTCATCACTCCACATCACAATTAGGTTCACTAATTGGTGTTGGTTCATACACTGTTCTATTTTTAGGTAAAATAAAAGAATGTAGATGATAATATGTTAAATACTTTGCATACACTGAAGCTTCTTTTAAGGCACAGCGAAAACTTGTAAACTGGTGAAGATGATGAGCACAACTTTGCGATGGAAAAGCTAGTGAATTATATTTTGGGCATTTTATATCTTCTAAATTAATCACTGTTCTTCGTAGAAGAGACTATAAAAAAATCTGACGTGCTTTTCCATGCGCATACACACTTTCACTGCAGGAGGTATACTTAGTGACTATGTTTTTAACTTCCTCATATTGAACTTCGCCTTCAATCCACTCTAATCCAAATACATGTTGACTTAAATATTCATTTGCAAATCTCAAACTTGGAATAGTAATTTTTGACATTGGAAAGGTAGGTTTGAAAACTATTAGCATCAGGATTAACTATGGCTAGTTCCTTCACTATAAAATTATTTTCCTCATTACACTCAAACGCGGAAAAGTGTATTACAGTCCTCATGGTCACTCTCAAACTGAACTAAATTTCACATCGTATGATCTGTATATACATTACGATGTTTATCAATCTGAATAAGTGAATCAAACTGAGCGTAAACAATACATGAAATAGAATGTGTTAGTGGTTGACTGAACCCTATTTTAAGATTAACGGGAGAATCCTTAATAACATCCCATGTAGAATCATCTAAAGTATTAGTAGGAGAAAGAATAAAAGCATAAAGAGTATATCCATGAGGGTAATCAGGATATGTGACTGTGACTTTCCTTTTTAATGAAATATACCAGTTCCAGAGAACAGAGTGTGAAAACATTGAACATATAGTTGATTATCATAATCTGGAGTAAGAGGGGTGGGAGGATAAAATTGGGAACCAACTTGTACTTGCAACTTATTAATATTAAAAGTTTCAAAGTGGAAGGGATTTTCATATTATTTTCCATTGAATGCAGTATTTGCAGTAAAACCTATAATAAGACCCTTTGGTACATTTCCAAGAAATATGTTATCAAGATTATAGGAATTAACATTTGCAGGAATAGTGTGTACTCTTGTTTCAACTCTAGTCAATGGTAATTTTGCAGTATCATGAGTCTTAAAACTGTTTAACTATAAAGATAAATCAGCAGAAATATTAATTCGACGAACACAGAGAATAACCTCTTCTAGTTTAACTTTAAATGTAGAATTTTCAGCTGCCATTAAGCAGAATGCATCTTTACAACGACTTAATTTTATTCGAAGATTAACTTTATTTGGAAGAACTCGATTAGATCCTGAAATATCTGTATGAAGTCGTCCATACATATCAACGGAAGCGCTACCAGTAACAAGAGATTTTCGTTTATAATAACCAGTATTATTTTCATTGAGATTATTAAAATGCCCTGCAGTATCCTTATACCATAATCCAGTGGTTAAATGAGTTTTACTTGCATCTTCAAAATAATTAAGTAAGGTTTCAAAGTATGCTCTAAATGGGTACGTACTATTTGAAGAAGAAATAATTTTATCATTTAAAGAAATATCAAGTTGGGTAAAAAGTGAATGTAAAAAATTATTTATCGGCGCTACATTATCTGCTACAACGGCTGGTGGTCCTTCCGCTGCTACCTGTAAATTATCTCCGTTCCCCTTTAATACTTTACACTTGACATAAAGATAAATATGTGCAGGAAGAATATATTCAGCAGTATCTCCAGGCACAAGAAATTCTATAGGTCCATCAGAAGAAAGCGATGAAATTGGTCGATACTCTACCATTCGAGATGATTCAATAGCAGTTTGTGTCATCGGGACAGAAACTAAATCGAATTCATTCGTACATTCATTACTTTTAGGTGTAAGAAACGACAATTTTTTTAAGTGAAAATATCTCTACTCTTTCTTTTATTAGAAGCACGTCGTCTTTTTATGATTGGTGGTCCAATACGTATGGAAGCCTTACGTTTTCGTGCCCTTCTTCTACCACTACCACTAAGCAACTGATTAACTTTATTTTCACCTTTTGTTCTTAAAGATGATCCTGCTTCGCGAACTCTTGCTTTTAAAGATTCCTTAATAAGTCGATTTTCTAACATATCCCCCGCAACTTCTATTCCTGTTTGTAAGGCTTGTCGTCCTACTGTTTTTGCTCCTTGTTTAAGGAATGGCATAGCAAATAGAAATAATCCCCGAAATAAACTCCCAATCCCATGTCCCCGTTGGTAAACAGGTCCTGCAAATTAAAGTAATCCTCTACCTCTATGCATAACTGCATAGGATTTCATTTTGATGAGCGCTTAAAGTGAAGTGTTAATGTCAATGTCCCGGATGCGAATGGTAAATTTCGGCCTGCATGATCTTTTAAAAGTATTTCTACAGGATCAAATGAAAGTTTTGCAAGTGGAAAATAATGCACATTCTGAAAAGTTATGGTTTGTACTTCTCCATGATGATTATCAATTATACCTATAATTCGTAAAAGAGGTGCTTTTGTATCACCTACAAACTGAGGTTGAATAATATCTGTATAAACAAACATTTGATGAGGATATCCAATGTTTAAAAATGACTGCTTAGGAATATGACTATCTTTTAAAATATTAATATTAGGTTCAAAACCTAATTGTAATGCTAATATAGATGATAAACGTAAAGATTTTATACTATCATCAACGTGTACAGTGACAATGTTTGAATATT
>JAGDQP010026508.1:0-25859 GCA_022664845.1 Lepisma saccharinum
ACGGCTTACTAGCGTATTAGATTACACATTTTCACAGTACACATAAAAACCTAGCCTTAACCTTCAATAGCTCTAAGCTACCCTTTTCCTCTGCATTTTCAACACATTTCCATCCACGATCCCACCTTGTACTTACACGCTATTCAGTTATTATTATTTCAAGTTCCGGATATCTACGCGCTACAGCATTCAGTTGTTCTCCAGTTTTGATATTTTGTCCGCTACGTGTCGCCACTGTCTCTTCAAACTTGTACTTTGTTAACACGTGAACTTCGCTCTCTTCCTCTCTACTTGAAAAAGTGTGAATACACGAAATATAGTGACTTTTTTTTATGTGTACATGTGAAAATGTGTGATCTAATACGCTAGTAAGCTGTAAGTAATCCTTTTTTCTCCTTCATTTGTCTTAAATTTACCTTTAATTGCCTTCCCGGCTTTCCTTTGTACTAGTTATATATATATATAGTATATACTAATTTAAACCACTATGGAAATACACGGTATATTACGTTTAAAAACGATTATGATGGTCACGCTTCAAGGGATGACCGCATGTGCCATACACTATCCCGAATAACAGGAGTCTACAAAAGACATGGAGTCGACAAAGATACGAAAGCGGTTCCGAGGTACCACCATCCACGCAGCCTCAACTGTAATCCAGGCCCCTGTTAAATTCTTACGTTTCCAGAAATAAAACGTAGAGAAGTTCCCAAACTTCTTCTGTATAACGCTGGCTACATACTAAGACATAAACAATAGAAGTAATAAGCAAAAAAATATATAACTAAGTACATTAAGTTATAAAGCTTAAAAAAGAACATAACTGTATTATTACACTGAAAATAACTCAGAAAAACTTAACCGAATTAATAAGCGACCCTCCGATTACAAAATAATATCATGAAGTCACCACACTCGTTTTACATTAAGAAAGAGAAGCTGAAAACATTCAGTCAATACACAGGTCAGGGAAAAATGTCACAAAATACATACACTTTGAATCGCATTTACGTACTCTTCATAGATGCATGGTCATCAATATCAAATGATTCAACGAAATGTTTTCTTTGTAGTTCTCAAGTGTATATTCAGAACAGGAAATAAAAATATATTAGCAAATTTTTAGTACATGAGCACTTCTACACTTGGAAATACGAATTCTAAACATCTTACCATGAAACACTCTTCTGACTGCATCCATAACGAAACTTGCTCGGACGCTGAAGATGATATGCTGAGGCAAGCTTCATCATAATGCAATTGTGAATCAGGACCACTGCACTTTCCTGCACGCTCGCTTGATGTGTTTCTTCCGAATATGTTACTTAACATCATTTTGTCTTTCCAGTGAGGCGTGTTGTGTTGTTTTCATTCATCAGTATCTACATAAGTATACCACCTAAAAAGTAAAAAAGAATTTTCGAACAGCTTTTCTTAGATTACACACGTTGAGAAAACTACATGTTAATAGAATGTACCTACATATCTAGCAGAAATTAATGCTGGAATTTCGGTCAAAATTTCGACAATCATTGGCACACTCATAATTCTAAAACATATAACGGTTAACATTTCATTACGATCCTTGAGATACTTGACAATTTAGTTATGCTGGAGCCTGACTTAACTCTTTCATGTACTGATGTTTACAAATGAAGTTGATGAATTATGTGACAGTAGAGCGTTGGCTTAACATTCGGAAGGTCCTAGGAACGATCCCAACGACCGCCCATCCTGACAGAGATTTTGCCAGGATTTTTCCTTTCACACCAGGCAATGCTGGGATCGTACCTACAAACTAGGCTCTGGCCTACTATCTTCTCTCTCCCACCCTATCCCGGCCCGAGATACTTAAAGGCCATAAATAAAATTCAAAATCATGATGTGTACTATCATATGCTCCTGGTAGCATAGTGTTTCAACAAATGAGTGTACAAAAATGTTTGCTCGATATCTTTGTTTCTTTCTTGTTTCCAATATCCCCAACAACCAAGATCTCATATGTTCAAGAAATTGAATACTTTAGGGCTTTAATTTTTCTAGTATGGCCTACGATGAGTGTTCTTAAACATCAGTACTAGGCCTATATCAAATTTTGTCGTCTTCGTACAAATAAATATTCCGATCTTACGGCAGGGTGAGGACCAAAAAAAACGCATCAACAAAGTGAGAAATGCCAAATGATTCATAAAAATAAATACACTACAATGTAAGCGCAACATGACAATAATTTCTGTAAAGATCCCCGCTGGAAACAGAGCGATATTCCAAACATCACGGCGTATGTAACTTTATTTTTATGCAAGCAACTGGCACTGTTAGGGAACTGTAATTTAAACAGTGGCGTTGCAAGAAGTAGGCGGTGGCCCACGTTGTCCCGTCGTAAGAGCTTTGTATGTACGAATTGCTCTATAAAGAAAACGATTCCAAGTCAGACAATTGTAATTCATATTACAGCGATACAAAGAACACTTCTAAAGCATTATCAGGGTTCCAGAAATGTTATTTTAATTGGTGGAGTCTGTGATGCCGAATTTTCTGAACTGCTTGAAGAATTACAAGCTCTTGTCGTGGAATCCCTTTACACATATGTGCCATGAAAGAAGTACTTACATATATTAAAAAAAAAAAAAAGTGTGAGAGCTATCTAAATGTTTATATTTTGTTAAAAACTATTTTTACTGTTAGTACTGAACACTGAAAGAGATTTTCCAGGCTTAAGCTAATAAGGACAACCAAATATCAAACAATGTCGCAAGAACGACGTTGCTTTACAAAGTTGTGATGGTTTCAGCTCCAGAAAATGCTGAGAAAAGTATGGCGAGTTAAATATTAAAAGTCATGTTAATTAGTAATTTCAAAGATCTATTCTTATTATTTTATGCTGTGCTTACTAATGTTTAATTTTACTTTTGCCAAAGTACATATGAACACATGAAGATCAACTGAACTTAAAAATTAAAAAACAACCGGACGGAAGCATCAGATTCATTTCTCGACCAAGGCCCCATATAACGTTTGGATGTCACTTATTTAAGTTTGATACACAACGTGCTGCAGCAGCTAGAATAGGTATATGATTCATCACGGTTTATAAGTTTCGCAACGGATTTCGCTAGCGGTAGACAGTGTTGGTGGTTTAGGAATAGAAAGAAGTAACAACACTTGAGCTTAGTATAATGATGCCGTGTCACTATTGAAAGCCTAGATCCTACAACCTGACAATGGCTGGTAAAATGGAGTGGATGAGAATCAGCAGTTGCGACTACCTCACCATCTTCCTTTTCATTGGACGAGTTTTTTAAACATTCCAATCTGAATGCACTTTTCTTGGCTTTTAGCATTCAAATTACGTTTCAATGATTTAGCACGACTTTAGGGGCAATTTTCTCAGCGCTAGCAATATTAATAGAAGTTTTACAGGAAATACAAATGGCAGACGTTTTTCAAACTGGAGATTCCCAAGGAAATTCTATCCATATATGAATACCGCTAGATGATGGGAACACAATGTTATGAGCTTATAGACTCTGTACTTAAAATTGTACTGCCAGGTCTCCGTACTCAGTTGTTTCATGACTAAATAGTTACGTGAAGTAAGATATATTTCAAAGTAATTTCCATTTAATATATAGTTACAGAAAATTTGGATGTAACGCTACTCTCTTTGTTGTGGTAAAATAACGAAGTTTATTTAACACTAAAGTCAAAATTTGAATACTCTACAAGAACTGTTAATGGATATTTGTTTACGAGAAACTGTATGTGACTTGATATTGTATAACTGAAATCTCAGTTCTTTTTGCCAAGTTCATTTGCTTTGTTGGGCTAATTTTAAGACAACCCTTGTGATTGATAATTCTTCAATATACAAGTTATGCTCATTTATAATATTCTACCAGCTAAGAACATTAAATTTCATTCAAGGCTTTCTTTCTGCTTAGTATAACCACTCGCATCAATATCGTACATATTAAAGATCTATTCGTATTGCAAGTGTTCAGATACACCACAACTAACCATACATAAATATCAAATATTAGTGTAGGATTGCGCTTAATATTTCGCTTGTATTTTTTTTTTTTTTTTTTGCATAAAATTGCAGATATAGCTTACAGTGACCTTGCACTATTAGCCTGCCTATTAGTGGAGTAAACAGGTTATTCATTATTGAAAGATTAGGAATTTGTTTTCCCCCAGTTAATTTACTGTAAAAAGGCTAGTTGAAGAGGAATCTTCTGCAATCATGCAGTGCGATAGAGGTTATTCGGCCTGAGCCAAAGCTGCCTAAAGGCCTTAACTAGAATTTAAAAAAATAATGTTTTTTTTGGATGTCAAATTTTCACGATTTACCACACACAATTCTCTCTTGGGAGAAATTGTAATAAAGTCTATTCTTTCGCACTGGACAACTGCAGAAGGATCCTTAACTAAAGTCTCCTCTTGTAGTAGTGCCTATGCCTCACATGAAGAGCTAGGGAAATGTCACCGCGTAACGAACATTCTAGATAAACAGAGAATTGGAAGTTCCGTGTTTGTGTAACGGACAAGATACCCAACCGGCAATTAGATATCCGGATTCGATTCCCTGTCACGAGGCTGTTAATTTCAAGATTTACCATACACAAGGTTCTTTTGTCAGGAAAGGGAATGACATAAAAGCGAGGCAATATTTACGAGTTGTACTCAACGTGGTACCAAACCAACTTTGAATGCTGTGTACAAGGGTGCAAACTGATTTTGCAGGTCTTTTATGTGAGAACTATTATGATCCAAGAAATCAGCATCATTCCTACTAGAAGTGAAATAAATACAGATTAACGGTACAAGGTTCACAGTTACAAGTAACTGCTCCAAGTAGCAGTTAGCAGTTACAGTAATCTTGCGAACTAAAATTACACCGACACTGCTTTTTGTAATACATAAACCTAGGGGTATGGGGACTTCTCGGGCATCCTGTACTTTTAGCGCCTCCGTATAAACGCTAGGGAATAAGGGGAAGCTATACAGTTTATCCTGTCTTGTCTGAAAGGGTTGTGAACACTACGACTTTGACTATAAAACTTGCATGAACTTTTCATTTGCTTAGCTTTCTCCTTTGTGATAACTGATGTTATGGCTTCAACGTAAGCGAGAAACTGATTTCAGATCTGAGGTTAGCGAGCCCTTCAGTTGCAAGGTCGTTTTTAACCTGGTGACTCTGAGACTGGCAGGTTCTTTATATTTGGTTCACTTTCTCCATATTAACCCCCACCTCCTCTCCCTTAGACCACAGTAACTGCAAGTCAGACAGCGATGAGCAACATCTCTGGTTGGATTACTCATGATTCAAAAACATGGGAAACTATGAATTTGAATAATTCAGTAATTTATTGTATAATAATAATCATAATAAGCTAATAACAATACTATTTAATATTAACAGTTCTTTCTCTCCCATGGTCGAAGGCTCTCAGAGTATATATTCTCGTAGTAGGTAACCTCGTAGTTCAAGAAATGCTGAAAATCAGATTTGACTCAATGATTTATTTTTCTCTTTTTTCAAATAAGTTCATATAGTTCAAGTATATCTATATTATGCGCCTTTACAATATACAATCTGTAATACAAACCTATTTGCGGTAGAAACAAAATCTTTAGAATAATTTAAATTTTCCGCCTAATATACAGGGAGGACAAAATCTGTCTCTTGTTGGTTCGTGTTCCTGGCTCCTACAGCCACCCTAGGCCTCGCGCAGTCTTAAACTGTCACTCTGGCGGGGTCACTTACAACCACGAATGAAAAAGAGAGATCGAGAGGCTGTAATTAAACACATTGTTAAGATAGAATAGTTCTCCCACATATCCACTTGTACCAGTCAAAGCAATGTGGATGAAGGAAATTATCACACTTCTCACAAGGAATATTAGTTTTCAGTAGCCCACTCACTGCTTTGGGAAAATGAAGGAAGCATTTTTATATTGTTGATAATATTTATGAAAACTCCTCGGACTGCATTTTAAATACACTCCCCCGAATTGTTAAAAGAGTTTTATTTACGATATACATCATCTCTGGTTAGTTTGTTGTTTTGTCTAATAAGGTAACAAGTAACAATATTAAAACAATGAATTGTTGAACATCAAACTAAACGAATTACAAATTCTTTACTTTTCTCCAGGGTAACAGGTGAAGAACAATGATTAAATCGTATAAATTATGGAACCATAATCAGATATATTTTAAACTTAAATATATTTATTAAATATGTTTTAACTTACAATTTAACCACTGTTCTTTCATCGCAACAACATAAAGTGAACAAACCCTCTGTCAATCGAAACAGGAGCTATGAAACTGAATCAAATGAACAGTATAGGCCTACACGCTAAATTATAAACAGAGCCGTAGAAGTTTCTTCAGAGTCCGTCCATAAAGTATAACCCAAAGCGGAATTATAACGTTAAGAAAGGCTAGTTAACGAGACGCACTCTGAACTAGCAAACCACCCATGTACGCTCCATATAAGATGTTGAGAATCAACTTTAGATATAGTCAGCCAAATTTGTAAAAATTACAGGAGAAATGTAATGTTCGCATTTTAATATTAATATATATATATATATATATATATATATATATATATGGTAGCATTTATGGCAACGCCCTAGCCGAGCTGGTCTACCGGTTCCCGTAAGATCACCGAAGTCAAGCAGCTCTGGGTCTGGTCAGTGTTTGGATGGATGACCATTTCTGCACTCCAGATGGTGTTGCCTGTGCGGCGTCCACCCAGCGTCGTGAGGCCAATTGGGGAGCTACCTGAATAAAGAGGTAGCGATCACAGTTGAGGGCTTCGGCTCTCCTCTCCCAACACGTCTGGTCAGCGTGGGAGCAGTAGACCACCTCCTCCCTCCGGGAGAGGCCTCATCCACTAGTGGATTGAATATGGCTGTGTATTATATATAGTAGCATTTAGAACGTGAAGACCAACAGTGTTAAATCATGAAAATGTAATAATAAAATAAGTTAGTTAAATGCATGGTACTATATTATTACGCAAAGAAGTCGTGGAAAGAGCAATGGCTGCGCGCACAAGGCGAGAAAAATGAATGCAAATGGCGTCATGATTAAATGTAAGTGCAATACAGTGAGGTGACTTTGGGTCGTGCATATTTTCTTTTCACTGCTGAAAAGTAATGAGTAAAATAAAAAAAAATATTTATTTATATCTACTCTAGCTTTTATCCAAATTTCTTTCGCTAGAAAAATTGTGAGTCCTTTAATTAAGTAGGATACTCAAATAAGTACTCTGTAACAGAGAATACTTCAATTTAAGAACAAATCTCAAAATTATTATTGAATATTTCAAAGTAATACGAAGAAACTTATAAAAGGTATATTAGAACAGTAACAATGTGGGACTCATCTTAAGAACTGAAAGAATGTGAAGCCATATTTTTTAGTCTCTGCACTTCCGAGAATTGTTCTTTTAAATACTGTATTTTACGTCATGTAATAATATTTGTACTGTTGTTTGTGGTCGAATGTATTTCTACACTCTACTTGTGTACACACAATACACTCACACAATTTAGTCTGTATCTATTGAATAATGTACTGATTGCCAAGTGTCACTGGGAAAAGAAGTAATGTCCGTTTTACGATTGCTGGCTCTGCTAATAATTTTGTGACAACCGCCATCTATACATTCAGACTCTTGCCACTGAAACATAGTTCTTTGCCCTAAAAATTGGCTTTATATGGCCCTATGTTTGATTTACTTTGGGATCTTCACTTTCTTCAAGGTAAATAACTTTGACAAATTTTATTTTTTCCTTCAATTAGTGTCCATATTCCAGGTATAATAATATCACCCAAAGTCACCTCAATTTTACCGAATTTTTTCAGAAGCAATTTTCTCATTCCATGTTTGTGCTAGGAGCACTAAATTTGGTTGTGCTAGGAGCACTAAATTTGGACATTTTCTATTTGAACATATGCACATTAATGTACTATATGCCATGTTTTCAGAAAATTAAATATCTCTACTAGGCAGACCCGAAAAAACACACACTTAAGTAACTCAAAAACTTGAGTAATTCATCCTTAAGTAACTTAAGGAACTGTAATAAATGCATGTTTTGTTTAATTTGACCCAAAACCGAGGCATTTTATAATTTTGAATCATCGGTTCAAGACAAAAATGATAGAAATTATCTCACTTTAATATCGTTGGTTCAGTTGATTTGTTTAGTAAACAAACGAAGGATTAGACACTTCTACATTCAAGAAAAACAAGTAAAACTTTAAAATGAGACTTACGGAAGTACATATTTACTTTTTAAAGGCATTTCGACTACTTTAAAGTTATATAAATTATGGAGGAGATGCATAATTCTAGGAGCTTCAAATACCAAGTAGGTACTATAACTGATAATGTGATTTGAACTGTAAATGGTGAAACTGATGAAATGTTATTTTGTCTTAGGTAATTTCTTGTGGCACGAACTGGAAGTTTCTTTGATTGTTGCTTACTAATCAAAGTTGGAAAATGTCACAATTTTACGCGTACTACCTGCACGTTTGTTATTTATGTTTTGTGTAGAAGTACTTGCATGGCTTTAGTACAACTCCATTACTGATAAATACTATGGAAATGAGAAAACTACTTAAACTAACCAAGACTAACGTAATGCAAGCTAATTAAATGTTTCTTATGAAGATGCACTTTGTAAGCATTTCTAATCAATTAAAGCATTTAGTTTAGATAGATAATAATACAGAGAGTTTGTCTTACGCTATTAATTTGTGTTTATGTGTATTATAAATGATGCACGCGTATTTCCAATTTGCACATTAGCACAAAAACAGTTCAAACAAATACAGCATCATATTTCTACCAAATAAGCTACTAGAATGACTGAATTATTTTTTAGTGCAACTATCAATGTCTTCGTGTGAACAGTTATCGAATTACAATAATCTGACAGTTGATTAAAAAATGCCCAAAGTCATCCCAAACCCAAAGTAACACAACCCCACTTTACTGTAATGGCGTAGAAGGTGGAATATCATCCATTAGTATCCCTTCGCCTCATAGCGTATATATCAGTGTCATGAACAGAAATATCATGCAATTATATATTAAAATCTAACCAGAAATTAACTAACCCGCGCGAACGCTCAGTATTAGAACAAAACCAGTTAATAAACACCTGCATTTTATGTACTTAGCCAGGTGATACAATTGAAGGTGCGTGTCATGATTTATAAGCTTTTCCAATATAGCTAAACGCAGAAGACAACTGTTTCCTGTGTGAAGGAAAAATGAGCGTATGGCCGCAAAAAAATGGGCATATCAAGTTTCTTCAGCTAAAGTACAATTTGCAAATAATTTTGAAGTAAGCTGACAATGTTCATATTAGAAGAAGTGTAATTTATATTAATGTGGACTACAGAACTTATTTTGAAGCTAATGAGTTACACAACACCTAAACTTTGGCAACCATGAGAGAGAGGATTATAAAGATCACATCAGGGGTGCAGAATATGTCCGATCCGGCGAGCCAGGCTCGGGGGAAATTTGAGCCAACAAACAAAAAATATTTACGGCGCCAATTAATTTCCCGGAAGCTAAAAAATCTTACATAACACAACAACAATGGCAATGCATAAGCGATTTACAGAATTTCTTCGTCATTGGCTAAGTCAAATAATAGACTAAAGCGTATTATCATGTGTTTCAATGACAGCTGATACAACGCAGGCCAGGATACGTTAACAGGTGGCTATACGATAAACTGCGTATATAAAAAAATAATCGAACCTGACTTTTCTAATCTAACTCGCTAAAGATTAACTTATAAACAGTAAAAGAATGGAAAAGCTAAAAAACGCCAGATCAGTGTGACGCCGTTAGTATTCCTCCGCGTGCCACTATATCCGTCTCCGAATCAACTGGAGTGCCTATTTTATGAATTAATTATTGCCGTGTGGTTGTACTATTTTTTTGTGTAACTCCATTTCGGGTTGTGAGTATGGAGGTGTCAGTGATAAATAGTTTTTGAAAACGAGTGGTGTAGAGCGTGTAATATTGATCGATAGGGTGGTGGACGTTTGGAGTAGATAAAGTAAACCTTAACCCTAATTCCCGCTCTAAATTACCTTTCTCGTCTTCATCGCGTTTTCTGTTTCGTTGTAGATCAAGACGAGACAGCACTGTTTGCATCTTTACAATATTCACGAACTCCATATTCTTTTAACCGCATCATTCTTCTGTAAATTTTCCTTTGGCTCACCCTTCTTCGGAACTTTAGCCGTGTTCGATTTGCCGAGGAGGATGCAGGAGATTTTCCCTAGTGCGTGAGGATTACATTCCCAGTTGTTGATTCCGAATATCACCCCAACCAGGGATAAAATCTTTGTATTTCTACCCAAACAGGTAGTAGATTGAAACTTATCAGCAACGACTAGTTTTCGGATCCCTTCCCTTTCGTAATTTGTAACAAATCGATCACTGCATGGCATTGCCGTACTATCAAACAATTTAATGGATTTATCACTGAAATGCACAATTTTATTGACAGTAATGATTGTAACACAAGGTAGATCATTCGATAGTGTGTTTGGCTTGTAATTAGGAGGTCCCGGAATCAAGCGCCTGTTCTCATCTCAATGAGAAGTAATATTCCGTATCTAAGTATCACAACAATAGGGCTCCTTTCCTTGGAAGCTTGCGTTGCGTGCTTTGCTTGCGATTAGAGTGAGTAGCCAAGCCATTTTTGTGGAATTTGTTAATCTGCAGCTTGTTTATCTTACTTTCCTTGTTCAATTTATTTGTATTACGCATTGTTCACTATCATTCTTAGCCAAACCTTAAATAAATTATAAAATAAAAACATTTACTTGATTATTTATTTGCCTAAGGCTAGATGGTAAATTTTAATGTAAAGATATATGTCTGAAATTTTTGGGGAAAACTTTTAGGACATAACAGTAGGATCAGGAAAAATTTCAGGGGTACAAACATTTTCTGCACACCTGGATCACATATGTTTGGGGTAATTAGTAATTGCATTCCTGGGGCATTAAGCACCATGCTCGTCAGATTATGTAAATAGCGATTGTAATATGAATATGGAATTTACTGCAATAAATTAGGTTATGGGGATGATTCTTTGGCCCAGTTCTCGATGGATAAACCTGGGCCTTTGTCCGCGGTTTGGGGGATTAATTCTCTTTTTTTATTTGCAGAAGAGGCACAAATTATATTCTGATACGCGTAGCATAGGTTTTTCTTCTAGTTTTTGCATAGTGAATTCCGTACTACTGGCAATAGGCCTTTTAAAGAGAACGTGATTAACAAGGCCATATAAAGGTGAGATGAACCCTTCGTTCAGCACCAGGCAAACCGCTGTGAAAACAACGAAGCCAGCGGAACTATAGTCAATACCAGAGGGAATGGAATTGATGAAATACGATGTAGTACTGGATGATAGACCTTCAATATCATGCACATCAACACCCTCAACTGCCTCTCTTCGAGATGTCTTCTTGTCAAACTTCCAGAAGAACGCAACTTACTGCAACACAAAAACGCAGACACCATCCGGAGAATGTCTTCCAGGTAAAAGGTGGTGAAACGACCCAAAAAACGAAAATTGGACCAGAATAAGAGCGCTAATCGTCGCACGTTTAACAGTGGGGGTAATTGTGAACAATACAACAACTGTTCCAATTCTGGAAGTCTGTGAAAGTTTCGATGGAGGAGTGTAGATTGCCTGTGAAATCTGGATTGGTTTTATTTTTATTTGAAGCCTTTAGGCAACTTTTGCTAAGGCCGAACGGATGATAAAGGGAGAATTGGTGAAGAAAGTGGAAGGAAAAAGGGGAACGCCGAGGAAACTCACGCACTCGGTGTTTGTATACCACAAAGACTGCACGGTACGAGCCGGAATCAAACCAGTGCCCCCACGCACCAGAGGTGAGCGCTCTCTACCAATGAGGCACCGCGGCCCGATTATAGTTTCATGTCGAGTGTTCAGGACTAGGTGACATCAGATGAAGCTGCTGAAGAGGACTACACGTGTGTCAGCTGTAATTTGTGTATGCAGGCGCTACTTTACTATACAGCGGCCACGTATTTTGACTGTTTCTCCGGTGGTTTTCCTCGATCACAACAGGCAAATGCAGGAATGGTACCTATAAACTAGGCCCTGGCCGACTATCTTCCAACATCCTCTCCCTCACGCTATCCTGGTCCAAGCCTATGGTGCTGAAAGGACTCTACTGTAATGTTTATGTTCTTATATTGGCATATACAGTATGTTTTGTCTTTTTGTTCTCTTGTGCTATGAAACAATCCTAAATACCTTACTGTGTGCATGTGCATTATTATAAAGCAATTACCTTCACATAATGAGGCTATGCTTATTACGGCTTGTAAGTTTCAATTGTGTGCTTAATAGCAAAGACCCAGAGTAACATGCACCTCTAACATACCAGCTATATATTAATTATTTTTCATGTTAGTATATAAAGATATAACATACTTTTCAGTCTGGGTTGTTGTAAGATGATTTTTCACATGTGATTAGTGTTGCACACCCTCAGTAGTAAATTTTTTTCCACATATTTTATGAATATTAAAAAAAATGCTATTTACCCTGTTGTACCGTTTCGTCTGTGCACGTGAATTTGAGATGAAATCTTAATATATTACAATCAAGTAGGCTGACCACATCTAAAATATATCCAGGTGTTGACTACATGGTTGAATATCGCAAAGGAATGTTCTAGTAAAACGCTCTGGGTTACGATGGCCAATGTAAACTTTATCTAGTACATACATCTGCCACCCTACCGATCAATATTACACGCTCTATAACACTAGTTTTGAAAGAAATAATTACCACTTACACTTCCATACACACAACCCGACATGTAACTATCCAAAAAATAGTACGACAACCACATAATAATTAATTCGCAAAAAAAAGGCACTTCAGTTGATTCGGAGATGGATATGGTGAGACGTTTTACACGTACTTTTCAGTTGACAATCAATTACTCCCAATCCTCACCCATTGCGGAAGCTCATAATTCCATATATCTACGTCTTTCACTCTTATTACACTGGTTCGTAACTCCAAAAGCTAATCAATTTCCATTTCAACACTTCTAAATACTTCATCATCTTTCTAACATTATCCTTCTTCTGTAAATTTGACTTCCTTTGTAGTAGCTGAAGTAAACCTTACCCGATTAAGATCACTTTATGTACTCCACTAAATGTGAAACATACAGGAGAAATGTGTAGAAACTGAGGGCCTATTTACATTTATCCGCGTTAAGGGGACGCATATATAGTATGCGTGTTAAAGCTAATGTGCATTGCGTATAAAAATAGCTATCTTGTTTTTTTCTAACCTGTCTTCGCCCACTCGGCATACTGTACGTGATATTTGTAGCAAAATATCTGTCATTCTTTACACGAAGTGACGCCAGAAGCATTCCCTGCCAGCTGCCATATTTACCTGTAGTGAACAACTAAAGTATCGTACGTATTCAACAAATTAATCAGGACACACATTTTTGTTGCTAGTTTCCCATGTGTAAAGAAGTGTCTGTGACAATAATGTACAAGGAAATGAGTGGGGCAAGGATCTAGAACACAGGTCCCCCTGAGTGAATTCAATATACTAGCACTAGCAAAATGTCTTTTCTAATTTGATTATGATATACTAACATATACTAACCTAACCTAACATTTAGTCACAAAACATAGGTAAACAGAAATAACTTATGGTTTTCAAAGTGTAAAAATATACGGGGACCTACGTTCTAGAACCTTTATGTACGGGTTTTCTCCTGTTCAAGGAATCTCCATTTTTTCTGCTAATAAGAATACAAGAGAGCTTTATTAGTACCTGTATACTCAGTGCGTCTCGTTAACAATACTCCAATGGTTACAGAACGTTCTATCCATCCTTGTATGCTTCCCACGAAGTCATTTAAAAAAATAGTGTGTCATTGTCATTTGACAAGTATTGTGTACTACTATTCTCAAGGTGGCTGGCTCTTCTGCCCAGCAGACTTGGCCAGTATACATGTTCACTGTTCATCACAGATATGCTATAATATTGACTATACTGAACAGTAAGATAAATATGCAGATTGCGAATGGGTCCGTGTAATTTCCGATCGAAAAACAAAATAGAACTGTTTCTTATATTTTAGCAGTTACTAAAGCTTTTACGTTATAATTCAGCATGCCTCATACCTTTGTTGTTATTGCCTGTCCGAACAATAAATACACTTCTATATACAATCCAGTGATCCACTATAAAATTTTCGTTAATTGCGCTTTACATATTTGTGATTCTTCAGATCAAAACAGACTACAATCAATTTTACGACTGTCTCGGGAAAGTAAATCACCGTTGCCAACCATTCTAATGTGAATTATCGTACCGGTTGGCCAAAGGTATACGATTTTACCATAAAATGATCGTACCGCATTATTACTATTAGTAGCAATAGGTATTGCCATTCTTCCCATGCCGACAGCATTTTGGCACGTACCTGTAAGAAATCCAATTTTTCCAACAAATGAATACTGAAGTTTTGTACACTATTTGTTCCGTTGCCCCTAGCTTTGCAATTGCGATCTACTAAAACAGTCTCCTTGATGTTACCCCGAGTTTCTAAGTTTCATTGTTCGCATATTTAATTTCACCCCAGCTTTTCTACTCTGTTCGCATGGATAAAAAATAGTGGATTATGTTTGTTGCAAGTTCGAAATTTAATTGACATTTTCTAAAAAATTCTGGCCAAGCCATCACGTGCATTCTTTTGGTCTTAGCATTAGAGAGAAAAGTAGAAAGATAGCAACAAGAACCAGGGTACTAGATGCCATTCCGACATTAGCCTCGTTGGAAGTGAAACCCTCGATAAACCTTAGTCAAGATTGTAACAACTTTGGAGCTCAGCTCCATTTATTTCATTCAATTTTTGTTACTGATTTTTCATGTTTAGCTTCAATGCTAAAGGATGCTTACTATTGTGATCGCTCTTTTTCTCATGTTTATGAGCAATGGATTAATCTTTCAATTCCCTTTTGTTTAGCTTTCTTGACATAAAGATTTATTTCTTGAATTACTTTGTGACACATCTTTCTTCCTTCTTCCCTTTATTACTTATTTTCTGATTGGATGATAATGTCAGCATCCCTGAAAGGACCAAATCTCGATTCATCTCATTTATGTGATCTTATATCATTGGCAAATCTTTCCGCCAAGATAATTCTTTGCTCGCTAAACTTGTTAATTCTCTTATATTAATTAATATATTATTTATTTCCAGTTTTAAGACATACTGTGTTTTTGAATTTTCATTCAGTGTGCCAAAATTCGGGTATAATTGGGTTATTTAGTCGGGAATTGAGATATGTTCTTGTGTTTATTGTTGTTCTTCCGTCTTGCGTTTGTCATCTGTCTTACACCGTGACTGAAAGCAGTTTCTGCAAACAATGGTAGCAGGACACTGATCCTCTCCGAAGTTTTTTTTAAGTATAATTTAAACCTGCATTTCGTATCTAAATCAGTGCTCCTGCTTCAGGTAACGACTAAAGTAATTGAATATTGAGAAGAACCATATTCGCTTACCCAATAAATTAATAAATTTTTGAAATTGGAAATTTCGTCGTGACATCTTCCGTTTTGTTGGATGCACAACGAGAAGATATCGTTGAATATCAGTGGATAATTATATCTTTCGTGTTTTGGACTTTCTCAAGCATAAATTAATTAATTCTATATTCTGTTTCGGTAGTGAAAATTGTTTTTTGCACTATACGTAAAGGTTTTGATGTAAAGTTTTCTAGTGCAAGGTAAATTTTCGACATGCTAGGGTAAACTAGGTAAGGGAACATGGGTCTTCCATATGTTAAAATGCTTTGATTTAGATAAGCCGAAAGCTGTTAACAGATCTCTGTTTCTCTCCTTATACTTTTAAGGTTTATTATTTTAATATTGTGCTTTATGCACTCACTTTAAATAGATGAATTCTTTAGCTACTCATGCGAGAAATTAGTACTATGAGCTCACCATACTTATTTTATTCGTTCGGCTTCGGTTGAGTATCTGCACCCTGTTTCGTCGACTTTGGTTCCATACCGTTTGTTTACATTTAAATTTCAACCAGTTTCAAAACTGTATTATCGCTAAACCCATAAAATATCCAAATTTGTATTATGAAATTTCAAACATTTATTTCGAAACACCGATAAATTGTAAGAAATTTTGATTTGTCATACTATGATGAAATGTTGAAAGTGTTTACAGTAGAACTGACCCATATTTTATAGTGATAGTGATACATCTGGAAAGGGTCATAAGTTTCGCATATTTGTTAATACTATCGATATCTTTTACGTATAAAATAGTGAAATTTCGTATTATTTTTGCACACAAGCAATTTTGAACATTAATTTTTAAACGAAACGATTTTTGTTAAAGCGTAAATTTCAACTACAGTATAACTGAATGAATTTCCATGGACTGAATAGTGATTTCTAACATAATATTTTCCAGATCGAATTTATGAAGTGTCCGGTTTCTCTCCTCAAGAGATGCTAATTTCAACTCCAATACATTTTTTTTTCGTTCAAATGAACTTCGATGCATATGGAAATATGAATTTTGGAATAATTTGTGTTTAATAACTTCATCTTTCTCTCGTTTTGTTGAAATAAACAATGGATGAAAAGGGTTTAAACATTTTATTGAAGTCGCATGTGGTAGTAGCTAACGTTTAGGTTAATTTGAATCGTGATGCTTTATGCAGATATATTTTGAACTTACACTATCGCGTATAGTACAAGTGTTTTAGTGAATTGAATTTAATTCGTATTAAAGTGAGTGCACGCACATTAAACTTTCAGTGCTTTTCTTTTTTAAGGATTTTCACGTTCATTGAGTTCAATATTTGCTACAATGACCTTGTACACTAGCGGCAATATAGCTGTCTTCTGGCGGATAGGTAGTATGTTAGAACTTTTATTTCTCCTATTCTTTACTCTTTCCTCTAGAATACGGCGAATGTCACTAGTGCAGTTTTCCACTGCAGGTTCTACTGTAGTGCGTGGTCCATTACTGGTGCGTGAGAGCGTTTACTGTTCACTCGTTGTTCTGAGAGATTCAGAATGTTTTATTTTTGCCACCTTTTCTTTTATTTGAGTTTTAAAGTTAACTTCGGTAACGTGCGTAAGTTTATGAATAAACTTTGGTTTATCGCCTCCAGTCTGAAGTCTGTGTGTATGGAAGCTTGGGCTACTGTGGCATTTTCCATGAGGTGATTTGGGTTGTTCTCTGCGCTCTCTTCTCTGGTGGGGTGGGGAATTATTTCCTTCTCTGTTCCCCCCTCTTTTTCCATCGCTTATGCTCATGTCTATATCTGTGCTATATTCCGGATCTTTAGTTATACTTCGGTAATCGTGTGCTCCCTCTTTGGGAGTTCCGGTATTGGCGTGTCCTGGTGATAAGAGATGATGCTCATTTTGATGCAATAGTTTAATACTTTATCTTTTCTCGTAAGTTATGTGGTCGTGGGACATAACCTTGGCTGGTGAAGTAATGACTTAGCTCCCGAGTGACCCGCTTGAGTTGATCCAGCTGGCAGGCTTCCAGTCTGAGTTTTATTGTTAACTCTTCGCGAGCGTTACCCACTTGTCCACGGGAAAGTGAGTTCACTTTCTTTCTTTCTTACCTTTCTTTAGGGGAAAGACCCGCATCGGGGCACCTTTTGGTAGTGAAGATTGGCGAGGCTTCACTGGGAAGCGTCCGGAGTATTTTGATGTTCGGCACTTAGGCTGTTTTTGCCCGGCGCTTATCCCGTCTTGAACCTTTTGTGTTCTCAGGCGACACTGTTCAGTTTGTTCTGATTTTGTTGAAGTATGTGGTGTCTCATAAGTAGGTGTCTTTCAAGATGGCCATCGTGAGTTTGGCTTGAAACCGCGTGTTTATTCAGAGTCAGTTATCGTATTTCTCAAGAAGATTGGGCTGGTTCGTAGCACGTTGGGAAAACTAAGCAAAGCATGAATTCCTCGCTACATATTCATATCACTTTCACTTAGGCAACTATGATCTTGTTTTTTAAAGCTTTCTCCATACTTAGATTATACTTTCTTCAACGCTATACGCAGGGGTGTTTTTTTTTCATTTTTTGGTCTGGCCCACTGTTTTGAGGGCGTACATTTTTGAAGCAGTATAACGCGCCACAACAGGATTTTGCTTGTCTGGCCCGGCGTCTGGAAACTTTTGACCAGGCCGAGCGAGGCAGGGCTAGGGTTGAAATCTGCCCTTGACTATAGGAACAATTTACTCATCGTGTTTCAGTTCTATTAGTCTAATTTTCTGTTAGATTGCTTTCACACAGGCCGATCGAATGTTAACAACTAACATTTCAGTTCTTCAAGATATGAATCATGATATTGCATAATTTCTTTAATAATGTTAATACTTTGTTTTATAAAGGAGTATTTTCATAATCAGAAATATGTATTTGTATATTCAAAAATAACTTTCTTCCTTCCTTCTTCAGACTATCGCGGTAGAGGCTTAATATGTCTAACCATAGCGAAAACGTTTCGATTTTTACTGTTTTTTCAATTTAAATGTTAGTACTGTTGGTGACTTGCATTAGTTGATAGTTGATTTTATGAGATGACAGTAATTGCATAGTAATAATCAGTACATTTTTTATACTTTGATTCAGTTAACAATTTTATATATTATAACATGTCGTTTATTGTACAAAGTTATATGCTTCATATTTGATATTATTATTTACAATAATTTTGTTAGAATATTTAAAATGGAACATATCTCATACACATTTTTTTAAAATGGCAAATTACTATATTTTTTCATTTTTTATTATTTTTCTCATTCTCTCTCTCCTCTTAATATGCTTTAACAGAGATATTTGAGGCTCAAAAATACCACACATTGTTATGAAATGATGTTATGTTTTGTGACGTAATCTGGATTAACTTGTGTCCGAGATGATGCTACCTGATTATTCGTTGTATTGTATTCTATTATTCGGGTATTATATTATATTTAGGAGAAGTACAGAAATATGGCGGTGATAGTATCTATGTAAAGTGAATGTCTATATAAGTTAATTTAATTGTACTAGTTTGTACGTGGTGAAATACAATTATTTTTCGTTATTCAGTGTTAAGACAAACAAATGGTCATGTAAATCATAAATTTCTCTACAATCAATGTGATACTTTTATAAACGAAGCTCAATTACGTATGTAGGCTTAATTTTTAGGCTTAAGAGAAATCATCATCCCTGGGAGGTACTTTCGGAATCCTTTTAGGACAAAGATGGCACTATAATGGGATAATTTATTGCATGTAAAATATATTATATTCAAGGTTATTCGTGCCACTAAATACAATTAACGTGGCTCTATAGGTGGTACCGTTAATACCAGATGCCAGCAAAAGCGTTATATTTCCTCGGTGTCCTTTTTTCCACCCGGGTTGTCCATGTCCAGGCTTCGCTCTTAAAATTTTCGCGCTGGAAATTCTCACTTTCCAGCTTGAAAATTTTAAAAGTAAAGCCTGGGCAACCCGGGTGCAAAAAGAAGGACACGGAGGAAATAAAATGCTTTTGCTGATATGGTATTAACGATATCACGTATATAGAGCCACGTGAAGTTATTGTATATTGTTGTTATAATTATATTTTTTAGCATTAACTTAATTATTACATGCAGTTCCAAGAAAGAAAATTTTATAACATTTAATATATAATTACTAATAATAGTATCACTTCACTAGTAGTAAATTGAGTATCACTATGATTGAAAGCTTTCAACAAGAAATGCAACTAGTGTTTATAAGAACATCTACTTAATACAGAGTGGCTAACGATAAACATTTATGAAATTCCTTGATTTTCTTAATATTTCATTGACCGACATAACTGAACATTATTATTTTCATACAACTACATTACTTATAGTAATGAATATAACTGAAATACTGAGTTAATAAATACCCACATAGCACAGGATATCCCATTTAGATCCACAATATGCGTACAATGTCCCAGAATATTTGGGATATTCCTAGGATATACTTTTTAGAATATTAAGCGAATATTCTAGATTGAAGTTTCAGGAAGATTCCTGGAATATTCTGAGAATATCCCCAAAGAAAAATTGTTCTTCACATATTCGTAGAATATACTTGAGATATTCCCAGGAATATCCTTGGGATATGCGCTCATCCCGGACGTTAAGATATTCGTAGAATATTCTACGCATGTTCTAAGAATATCTGAGAATATCCTTGGGATATTAAAATATTCTCAGGGGGATATTCGTAGCATATTCCTAGAATGTACCTGTGCTATATGGGTATAATTTGTCTGAGTGTTTACCAACTAGTCCAAAAATGACGAAGCATCTTGAAAAATAAGTTCGCAAGATCACAGAACCACACTAGACACACACACACACACACATTACTTAGTAATGTTTGAAACACTGTTCACAATTGTATATTTCTGCATAAAACTCCATGACTATTCTCAAATCTTGTGAAATTTCCCTGATGTATACAGGATAGTCGAATATATCTCCCTTGGACATCATTTTATGGCCGGGAACCACTGGGAAACCCCAACTGATTATGAACCGAATTGATTTATGGCCTTTAAATACCTTTGGCAAGGCTGGGATGGGGTACATGAGAGGATATGTTAAGGAAGTCGACCAGGGCCTAGTTTTGAAGATAGCATCATGGTATTTGCCTGGCATAACTGAGGGAAAACCATGGGAAATCACAGTCAGAATCCAACTGACTGAGATTATCCGCTTTCCGGTTTTACTAGCTTAGTGACGTAATGGCACATTCAAGGGTCTCGGACATCTTCCTCTCTATGGATTAAGGCAACATTACCCATTGACCTAAAACAGCGAATTAGGCTGAAGACTTGGATTAAGTGAACCAATAAAATTATATCACGTGTACAGGTCATGGTATAATACAAACACTTACTTTATAATTCATCTATGATCACAATCTTGGAAATATCATATTTTTTTCTGAGCTTTCGGTCTCATGTGGAACCAATTTTCAAGTTACAGGATCAACCTAGACAGTGTCAAAGAGAAAGAAAGTCACACTAGGCAAATGCCGAGATGGTAACCTGAGCTTAGACCCTGACCGACTCCTTCCTTGTACTCTCTCTCAACCTGAGCCATGATGCCTAAAGGCCACATATAAAATTCAAAATAAAAACAATGAAAATATTACCTTGTGTTCTTCGGTATGATAAACTCCTCCATGTGGATCTGTAGATTGATTCTTGGTGCTTCCCCATGCAGTCAATGTTCTCGTTGTTTGGTTCTCTGAGAGCCTCACACCCCGCCAGCCGTACTGCCAGTTTTTTAAAAATAAAAGCAAAGCAGATCCGACAGCATGAGCGGCCTCACACCAAGTCAAGCTCCAAGTCGCTCTTGAAAAGCAATTGCGGAGCCCCTGATAAAAAAAGGGAGAAGCCATGGAAGGTTCCTACAATTCGAAAGTTATAGGATCTTCAAAGAAATCCTTTTAAGACGATTTATTCTGCGCCAACATCCACTTCCAGCCTGTATACCACATGACTGAAGCCAGAGGGGGCCAAAGAGCGAGATTTCAGGAAAACAGTAGCCATTGGTTGGAAGGCGCGTGACTTCACTATACAGACCGATGAGTTTGTGCTAGTAGCGAGAGTATAGGGAAGTCCATGATAACGATGGACATAAAACAAATTTTGCACCTGACAATTAATTGGTTATGGAAAAACATTCGGGACAAAATAGTGTTCCATAAATCAGAAACAAAGTGAACGTAAATATCACGGTCGTGGAATTTGATTGGTGCGTAAATGCAATAGCAACTTATAATAGCCTGTGGTGGCAGCAAGACTACGTAATGATTAAAAAATCTAGCCTGACTTCTCTATCCTGTCACAGACTACCTAACTGGCTGTAGTGGGTGCATGAGAAGGTAAAATAAATAGTTCATATTCGTTGCAAAATAAATATAGTTTGCCATAAATCGTAGACAAAGATAACGAAAATATTGCGGTTATGCAATGCATGTAAATAGTAGAGTGTGGAAAATAGAAAAAAAAAAACACTTTTATAATTCATTCGTGTGCGTAGTGAATTAATTTGCAGAGTAAGGTTTTGGTTCATGAACGAACAAATGATGTTTCACAATTCTGAAGTCCAGTTGCACTATCTGCACCCCGAAAACTCGCACAGGAAAGGGTAGGTATTCATTACTGATTGTAGGTTAGGTTAGAATATTTTGGCCTAGGTGGTTTTCATTAATGGATTAGCAAACAAATTTACTATTTGCACAACGTGACAAACAAAACATGCCAAGCAGCTATATGAAATGTACGTAGTGTTTTTCTTAAATTTATTTAAGACCTTTAGGAATCTCAGGCTCAGCCCGGAAGGTGTTGCAAAGTAGTCATCTAAAGCCTGTTTGTAGATACCATCCCGGCGTTTGCTTGGTGTGACTGAGGGGAAACTCCTGGAAACACCTTATCATGCAGTAGTATGGGCGGCCGGTGGGCGCACACCCACGACTTTCGAATGCGAATTGTATGGTGGTTCGTAATAATCACATTGTCAGATATTTCGAAATTAGAAAATTTCTCACGGGCTACCTACACATTGACTTTTACAGCCTTCTTGTTCATCGGCAGTCTTAAACGAAACTATTTTCGTACATTAGCTTAGGGTGGGTCAGTTATCTACCTTTTTGCTTTGGAGGTGCATGTTAAATGGCTACCAAGTATTATTTTTTCCTTTCTGATCATAATCTCTTAAGTTTCCATCACCTACTGAAATATCGATCTATCATCATCCATTCGTCCTGAGCCAAAGATACCTAACCGCCTTAAACAGAAAGCAAATTCAGATTGGATTTTTTTATAATACGCAATTCAGTAAACGTGTACATACGCCCACCGTCAAAGAATGCTGAGCACGGCAGCTGTCTTGACCTTTCCGTGTATGTTACAACAACAAAATTTTCACGCTTTTACTTGATGTTACTTTCCCCTCATTTAATATGTAAGCATGTTCTTCAAGGCATAAGGTAATGACAGTTTCAGCTTCAGGAGCTCATTTACGTGAAATTAATAAATACACAATATCCTAGCTATCTTAAAACATCTATGCACTTAACAATATAAAATGACATATGCTTACCTCTAAACTATGCGCAGTAACTAAATTATATTAGTTCTAAGCTATCAAATCTTTTCTTTTGCACGAATATCTTGAATTTGAGCAGGGCAAAGAACAACACAACATTCAAAACAAATCTTGAATGACAGTTGCGCCACCTGACTATAACTGGCGTTATAAAACAAAAGAGTGATGAACAGCGCGTCCCAACACACACACAACACTTTTGCAAAGTCATCCAAGCACTTTTCATTCGAACTTTGACTATTTTCTACGTCATATTCTTCGTATAGTTATAATTAATTAAATAATAATAATAGTAAGGTCGATTTAATTTATAGAAAAATAGGTAATCCCGCACGGCTTTCCGGGGGACATCCAGGGGACCTTCATACGGGATGAACTGTTTGTATTGCCCACATAGGACATCGCTATGGGAGCTTGAGAAATCTGACGTTAATGGGATCCAAATGGGACGTCCCAGGGATGTACTCTGCTATGTGGGTACATGGGAAGCAAAATATTCAGTTGTTATTCTCTACAAGGGTGGAAGCTAAAAATTTTATAGGTAACACTCTGTTACACAACAAGCTCAATCTACATATGAGAACACCATCAGCTTTGTTACAGAAAGCTGGAGTTATCTTTGGTATAGCTGATGATATGCCAATTGAAGAAATTCTTGCTAAATGCTGTGTGTGCCTTTTCGATCCTTGGTGCCACGTAGGCTAAATAAGAGGATGAAGAACGATAACGGTAAAGTACAGTACAAGCAACGAAATTAGTAGAGTTTTTGATGCAAACTCAAACAATTCCGGAGTACATTTATGTATATAGGGTGAGATTCAAGGTAAGACGTAAAATACGAGGTAAAGTGCATCAATGTTTCACTTGTTTCGGTTTCCGACAGTGATATCACCTGTTGAAATGAGAGAAAATGTAGTACATGTGCTCGTCCATACCACGATAATTTGCCTTGTACTTATCAAGTTACTTGTGTCAAATGTAATTCTCATCAACACAGAGCTGGTTATTATTGGTGAAAGGAACATAAATTTCAGCAAGAGATAAACAATCTTATGGAAAATAATAACATTACGTATCATGAAGCCTTATTTATTTTGAGACCAAAATTCTCTAATACTTTAGATCTCTCTCCACCCATAATAAAACAAGTGATACATGATAAAACTGGTATGATGAAACCTAAAAAACCTAAGTTTGTTGATAAGTTTACACAATATTCTAATCAAGATTTTAAGGATCATTGTTCTGAGAGTAATGACACACATACAAATCTACCTGTGGAAAAGAATACTAATGTACATCGTGAAACTTATGTTATCACACAACAAGACCTCAGGAAAAAATAAAAGATTGCGATGCCAAAATGATGAATCTTCAAGTGACTCTTCTGCAAATTTCGATATAGATAGCATTAAAGATCATGAAGCAAAGATTGAAGATGTACAGTTACTATTACACTTCTCTAAAGCTAATTCACGGACTGATACCAAGCTACCTCAGCTAAATGTTATACACCAGCAAGTTTCTAATATATCTGAATGTTCTAATACATCAACGAATCAAATTGATACAAAGATGTTATTAAATGATTTAGCTTACTCTCTTAATAAAATAATGGACAAAATTCAAAAGTACCCCGTGTTGGATGCTAACAATGAAACTCTATAGATTTGCCAGAATATAACAATGAGACTAGGACAGAAAATGGAAAAGTACGCTTCAAGCTAATTTTATCAAAGTGAAAGTTTATCATATACTACTTCCATCAGTGCATCATAAGTGTATTTATAGATAATTTTCTGTTTTGCAGTCCCGAAAGATGTTGACATTATCAGATAAGATTATTATTAATATTATGCAGGAGATAGTTGCTGAATGCGAATTTGACTGGAAATAGCTTGTAACGACCGATATAGTATTTGGAATGATAGCGATGAAATTGTGGAAGAGAGGAAACAAACGGTATATCAGTTTTCTATAATTTATTTGTTAAACGATGATTTATGTGGAAATATGGTTCGGTTGATGTATGCACTTTCAGATCAGTACGTACATTCTCAACAAGTAATATTGGTCACGTTTATGGAATGTTTAATAAAGCAATCGGGAATTATAGCAATCGGGATATATTTGTTATTGAAACAAATAAACTTTAGTGTGTACATAATTCTTAAGCAGCAGCATTGGCATAGATTGGAATTTCTTTTCCATATTATTGTATATATATATATATATATATGTATGTATGTATGTATGTATATGTATATAACAAAGATTTATTATAACTAATTCAGTCGCAGCAGACAAATGTTGGAATGGTACCTACAAAATAGGTCCTGACCGACTACCTACCAACCAAGGATTCCGCCAGGACTTTCAATTTGGGGGTGTAAAGTCAAAATTGGGTGAGTATAAAGGCTGCTTTAGACGATACAATTTCTCGTACGATGAATCTTAGCGAAAACAGTGTGCCAGCGTAAAAAGTAAAAAAGTAATGGATTTATACCATAGCATCTTGCCCTATTATAGCATTCTTGCTTTCACACTCTGGCACTACTGCTAATCGTAAAGATTCAG
>JAGDQP010026509.1:582-25857 GCA_022664845.1 Lepisma saccharinum
AAAATCTGACACTTGGAGCAACTTAAACTTTAAACAGTGGATCTGCCGCAAGGTAACAAACTTTGACACTTGGAGCAACTTAAACTTTAAACAGTGGATCTGCCGCAAGGTAACAAACTGTGATACTTGGAGCAAGTTAAACTTTAACCATTGGATCTGCCGCAATACCATTCTTTTCTTTCAACGCAAGTCAGCAAAACAGTTAAATTCATGCCAGTTAGTTAATTGTTAATCAAACTAATGTAATTACTAAATATATTTATTTGTGTGTCATATTCAAAGGTACTTGAAGTTTCTTGCATTCATATCAATTGTCGACAATAATAATTTTATTTCTTATTTCGTTTTAAAAAAAAAATCATTCCCACCCGTTCTCCTACTTTTCTTGAACTAAATTGGCCTTGAGCTCTAGGCAATGACTTCATTATCTCCACTTGTGGTTTGGATCAGAAATTAAAAATTTTTCTTCCTATTTTCCCCCTTTCTTTTCAAAACTAATTAATCTTTTTCTATATATTTTTTTTCATCCAACAAAAAGGCAAATGGCCTGTGGCTTTACGTTATAAATATTTGTTTTCCGGGCCGGGGAAAGGGGTAAGACGCAAGAGTTAAGCTCAATTTAATTTTTAATTAGCGAGCTGTCAAATCCGAGAGTAAATTTGTGAAAAAAACAGAATGATTAATGATTTCGTTATAGCAGAGCAGGGTACCAACATGGCCTGCGGCATTCCGGGGTACGTTAGAACGATCATACTACCGACTTTCCAACTTCTGGACAAAATATTTATCTATCACTTTTTTGTGGGTCATGATATAGGAGCATATTTGATGGTTTAATGAAGCTGGTTTCTGAGTTTATAAAATGTAGGTGTATGTATGGTGTATGTAAGAAATATTACGGGTCAATTCGGTAAAACAAAAATCATATGTTATTTGATTATTTAAATAAATTGTACAGGCTATATCTAACTTATCAATATTATAGCATAATTAGAAAAAATACATTTTTCTATGTTGTCTTCATATTTTAATTTAGAATTTCTTGATTCGATATTGAGAGAAAACATCTAGACTTCTTGTTTAAATATTCCATATCCTAACCGAGCCGCCGTAGCTGAGTAGTAGAGCGTTTGCGTAGCTTTCGAGAGGTCGTGGGTTCGATACCAGCGGCCGACTATCCTGGCTGAGATTTTCCAGGGTTTTTCCTCAGTCACACCAGGCAAATGCGTATGGGACTTTCAACATAGGCCGAATCCTTTCCCGGCCTTTCCCCTCCCCCTATTCCGGCCTGAGCCTTAGATGCCTAAAGCCATAAATAGAAATTCAATTTCCATATCCTAAGCTTTACTAAGTTTTCTGTCATAGCACAATCTACATTTTGAGTTTAATTAGGCAACCTTGGTTCAGGCCGGAATAATGGATGGATGTCAACCAGGGCCTACTTTGAAAGAACCATCCCAGAATTTGTTTGCCGTGTAAGGAATAAACTGAAAAACAAACTCAACCATTATCGGCGGCCTTTGGGATCGTTCCCAGAAACTTTCTATTGCTAAGCTAACGCTCTACGTACGATCTACATATTGTATTTAGGTTATTCCTGGACACTAATAAGATGATGTTAGTTTTTTAATTTAACTCTGAGTTGTATAATTCTTATTAGATTCTTATACCGTTTAAAATAATTTAATCGGTATACACCTGAAAATATTTAAAAATTCTTTTGGTAGTTTGCTATATCGATGTATATTGGGAATGGGAAGTTGGATATACATCGACCAATTAATGTAGCAGATTAGTGGTTGTGAGGTTGAGGCAATTTCGGACACCCTAGCTGAAGTTTTCCCTAATTTCCTCGGTCGCATCAAGCAAATGCAGAGATGGTATTTGAATAAAGCCAGGACTGATTCCTTAATCGTGACAAATCCTTCCCTTTGTTATTGCTGTTAATATTCAGTACAAGGAAATGATTGTGTCAGCTCTTTATGGGGAGAATCAAATATTGTTTCTAGATTTTTTATGCCCATGGCGTTATTGACTGCTGGATAACGTTGCCCAAATGATGCATATTTACTGATTCTTCACTCAGACTTTGTGTGTGTAGATATAGAAAATTAATTAGTTGGAAACCTAGAATCTGTATGGAGCAGTGGATGAGAGAGAATCGTGTTACCTTCCATTACATTTTATAAAGCATCAAATTTAAATTCTCTTCGTCCTACTCAATTATACAAATATTCAACCGATACTGTGTGTATATTCCCATGTGGTAAATATGTGTATTATGTATTGATTACACAAAGTCTACTTTAGTAAACAAGAATTACAAGTATGTAAATCGCTGCCTTCGCTATGTAGCGAAGAAGCCCAGAGTAGCTATTCAACTCCACGTTTCGACTCCTACCTACGTCACGATTCCGAGAACGGCCGAACACTTCCGATCGCCTGATTGAATCCCCCTGGCGCGCATCCCTTCTTCAAAGAATTTTTTATAGCAGTATTCGAACAATTTACCTAAGAGAAAGCTTCGAGTTGTTTTGGGGTTACCATATTGATATTCCATAATAAAACTTAACAATAAGCAGGGAAATATCGAAAAAAATCCCTGGTCTATTCTTCTGACCTTATGCGCCCCTCCTCACAAAAGTCTTAGATCCGCCTCTGGTACGTACTGCCGCGGGTACGCGCACCTCCGGTTGGGAACCGATGCTCTAAGTTGTTGTATTAATTGCCAGACATTTTATATAAAAAATAATAATAATATGGAATTATTGTGGTTATTTGTTTCAAATAATCAGACTTACTTTTATAAGAGCACAACATTTCTTTCAGAAATATATTTAGTTTTCTACACGTTTACATTGAACGTATGCAGAGGCGCCCACGCCATATAGGCAGGTCATGCAATTGCATGACCTGATTTGGGGTGGTTGGTCTGTAGAAGGGGGGAGTCAGGTTGCAGGAGGAGAAGAGAAGAGAAGAGAAAAGAAGAGAAGAGAAGAGAAGAGAAGAGAAGAGAAGAGAAGAGAAGAGAAGAGAAGAGAAGAGAAGAGAAGAGAAGAGGAAAGCAAATATATATGTACTCTACCAAATGGGAAGTGTACTGACTTCACGTATAAGCAAAGGATGTCCTACCTTTCAACTTCCTTGACTCGCAGTGCACTCCTGAAGCATATACAGAATTGGTATTGGAGGATTCGAAATACATTGGTCGAAGATTGTAGGATGCCAGTACTTACGAAACATTGAAGACTTGATAATTGAGAGTAACTGGTTATGTAATTTTGCAGCATTTAATGCAACGTTACACAGTGATTTCAAAAATGAAGGTGCAAGGTATATTCAGGAGAAAATGTTATCTCGGCAACATCTTTCTTTCACATCGCAGTCACTGCAGAATCCAGCAACAAAGCTACGATTCTACGCAGAGTAGTCAAAGAGTAACGTATCAAAGAGCATGGGAAGAAAAGGTAGAACATAGTTCTTAAAGGGATAAGCTGAAAAAGAAAACATTAAACCTGTGTGTCATATTAAGAAAATTAGTTTAAACACTGAGATTTTTAAACATTGGTAACAGTAATTTATTTTTAATGAGCCAATTTCTCATGTTGCCCCTAGAACTTGTCTGAAGTAAGGGAAACGTGAAAAATCTGTAAGAAAATAACATTAACACATATATAATTACTCTTTTGAGTAATTATGCTTTTACCATTTTATACTTTTACAAATCGCAAAACAACGCGAGCATCGCCAATTTGAATAATTCAATTAATTTAGGCATATAACGCGAAATTTCCCATTAAGTTAAAACGTTTTTCGTCGGACTAAACAATTCAAACATACGAGCTCTTTTATGAATGTGTTTTTCGTCACGCAATTTACAGTGGCAAAAATATTCATTTCATAAATCGACGTAAGCAAATGGGTCAAGTTGCAACCTTTGAAAACGTGTGATTTTTCTGCCGTCAGTTTTGTTGATATCAATTCTGCCAACAACTCTTTGTTCAGGTTGAAAGGTGGTTTCTGTTCATGTAAGGTTGAAATGATCTTCTTCCTTATTTTGTAGACAAAGATGAAGGAACTTTTTCTTCTATTTATCAGTAGCATCCGATTCCTGTGCAGTAAAATTCAAGCTTAATAAAATTTGGTTCAAGACTAAAGATCTCCGATTTTCTTAGGAAAAAAATGATTGCAATCTTAGGTTAATCTAAAATATAAGAAAGATTAGTTTTTGATAAGAGAAGGCTAACAAATCCAGATTTTTTATTCCTGCATTTAAAAATTGGAATCTCCAACTTTTTACAATGTATTCCAAACTATTCCAGTTTTTAAAATCAGGAAATATTCACATCTGAAACTCAAATATAAAAAAGAAAAAAAACTTATAGTTTTTATAGTCCCTAGTTTAGTTTAAATAATTGTGGGTAGATAGTAAAAACATCTTATATATTTAAATGTCTTACTAAGTAATACCTGCTTTAGGGATTCCTTTTGCATTACACATTTCAATCCATTGTCTACTCTTAAAAGTTTTGTTTTTGTAACCTTGTGATAATGAATCCCAAATTATTTTATTTTTTCTTAATCTCATCTATAAAGCTTCCAGTATCAAAATATTTGATCTTTTTGGCAAAATGAAAGAAAGAAAAATGTTTCTGTTCGACAGAAACCTCCACGAAACTGCACAAAAGATCAACAAAGTGGAAGGCAGAAAAGTCTTACGTTTTGAAATATAATGTTGACCAACTTTATTGCCGATGACATTATGTAGGACACGACGGCATGGCTTTCAGAATGTTACTGGCCGAAAGTTGGGTGATAATGCATAAAATGATTGATTCGTTTAGAATCATTTACGGAATGACTCTTGTGACCATTTTAAATCGCGCGACGGAAATTATATTTTCGTGAAAGTGGTTTAGGCTCGCATTTGTTATATTTCTTGAAAAAAAAAAGTTTAAATTAGTCTGAAATTTTTGGTATGTGCTTAAAAAAATTATTGTTAACATTTGGCGAAATTTGCGTTATTTAACAATTTGAAAGATCATAAATTCTTCCCAAAAGACCGTTAATTCTGTTTTCTTTAATTATATTAATCTATCCGATGTTATCTGGACTGCGAAATTTGCGTTATTTATCAATTTGAAAGATCATAAAATCTTCCCAAAAGACCGTTAATTGTGTTTTCTTTAATTATATTAATCTATCCGATGTTATCTGGACTGCGAAATTTTCCTGTCTCTACCATCACTTTGAAGACATTATAAGATATTGCCTAGTAAATTTTTTTTCATACTAGTGACTCTGAGATCTTAGAGAAACTAGTACAGTAACTTAACAAAAAACTGAGAAGTAGCGGTTATTATATTACTCTTATATGTTTTTTTTTACTGAACTCTTAAATCACTGGACGGATTTCAATCCAATTGTATATGTATGTGATCTATACAAAAAGTTACCCGGAAAATTTGAGAGTGAATTATCTTGGACACTTTATATCTGTATTTTACTGAAGGCTTGAAATAATTTATTCCAACTATCTCTTACACCACTGACTGAACAGATGTCATATTGTATCTACAGAAAATCTTATCGTAAAATTTTGAATGTGAAACATCTAGGGAAAGAAATTGCCTTTTCTTATTGAAGGCTCACATACAGAGTCATACAGATTTATCCCTCATCCTGCCGTTAATTCACACACTGGAAATACTATATTGTAAGATCTGTTTTAATACCATGTTTCAATATTCTAATCGAGTAGCCTACATAGCAGAAAGATAGAACAAGGTAGTATATGTATAAATTACTCATTTAAACAAGTATAAGTTTTCTTCAGTGAAATAGTTTTGCTTGCTCGTTAGATTTGTAATGGGTTACTCAAACACAAGTATAACAGTGTGCTTCTTGACAATAACCAAGAGTTGATCTTGATTCACGATAGATGGCAGCAAAACCGTTGTAATTTTGGGTAAGTGAACTTTGTAGTTGGGTAATTTTGAAGAGTTTGAAATTTATTGTATTCATTCGAATTGACTATTTACAACTAGCTGCTTGTTTGTTTTGACTGGTTTTTATTCATGGAATACAGGAACTATGAGCATTATTAGTCATGAGACTTCGAACACTCATATCGAAGCAACTCTTGCACGGAAAATTCGTGATGCTTCCTTGCCAATTCTTCCAGCTATAAAGGAAATGAAAACAATGGAAGTTGCTAGGAATAGGCTTATTGTGATACAGCTTATCGATATAACATTGTTTTTAGGCAGACACTGTTAGCATTTCGAGGGCATCGAGAGATATTGACAAGTAGACTACAGGGAAATTTCAAAGATCTTGTTGTGCTACTAGCGAAGTATTCTCACACGATGGCAACGTACCTAACCACTTTAACTGTTACCAGGAAAATGAAGTCACCTGTCCTTTTTGTCATGGCGACGACAAAACCAGTTGAAAGATATCATTTGTACTTACCTTAGAAATACATTTTGCCGAGAAATAAGAAATGTAAAGATGTTCAGCGCGTCTGTCGATAGCTCGTTTGACAAGTCAAGGAAGAAGCAAGTGTCTTTTAAAGTAAGATACATTAATGAAGAAACGGGTTATATTAATGAACGACTCTTGGCTTTAAAAGAATCACCAACAACAACTAGTAAAGATTTGTCTAGATTATTCAATGAAGCATCTGAAAAAAAAAACAGTCTAAATTGGGTCTCGGATCTTGTTGGGCAATCACATGATGGGGCATCGAATATGCGTGCTCCGTACAAAAGTCTCCAAGCGCTGATTAAGGAACAAAATCCGAGGGCAGCATATGTATGGTATTGGGCGCACATACTAAACCTGGTTGTGACTGCTTCCGTCGGATTCTCTGTGAATGCTATGGATCTTTTTGGTAATTTAGAGAAGTTATTTGCATTCATAAGCAACAGCAAAAGACGCGTTCATTTGTTCGGGGAAAAACAAAAGCATTACCCTAACCAAAGAATTAGAAGGTTAAAGCGAGTTAATACCACAAGATGGATGTCCCATTCATACGCTCTGCAAACTGTATTGATAACATTTGAGGCCTTGTTGGAAGCCATAGAGGAAATTCGACACATTGAAGGACCTTCTGATAAGCAAGCTGGCGCCCAGGCAGGAGGGTTTATTACGTATTTTACTTCGCAGAGATTTGTGTTAACTGCGACAACTTTTGTTAGGATCTTTAAAATCATTGAGCCTTTCACAAAGATGTTACAAAGTCCGAACTTAGATATGTTATCTACATGCTTGGAACAAACCTGACAAGTATCAAGATCTCCGAAATAACTTTAATAGTATCGTCTCAGACGAGGAGAATTTCATGAAGGGCACTGAAATTGAATTTCAGCCTCTGTGTCACACTCGCTTGAGAAAACATAAGATGCGTGGCGAAATAGCTGATGAGCCAATTATGGACCCCAAAGATTCATTCAAGGTGGAAACATTCTACGCCAGCATTGATATGGCCATTACACAAATGAAGGAGCGCTTTGTAGGAGAAGATAATGCTACTACTGTAATGCTTCTGAGAGATTTGTCTTTGCTCTCACTGAAACGCCTTTCCGAGGTCCGCAAGAAAGGTTTACCTGAAGATGCATTCACTTCGTTTAGTTCAATTTTTGGGAAATACGTGAACGTTGTCGAAGCCAGAAAGGAATACATTGCGTTTCCTTCTTGTTTCGAAGAGCTTGGGAAAACGGTTGACCTACCTAGGCAACTTCACAGCGAAAATAAATGGATTGTAGATTCGGACATAGATAGCGAGAAAGACCTGAATTCTTCTGATGATGGTGTGTCGGATGATAACGAGGATCTGGAAATATCTAAACCTTCCAATGTTGGCAGTCTTCCAGAAATACAAAATATTTTGCAAGTCTAAACTGAAAACAGTTTTCCCAAATCTTTATTCTCTTCTGAAGATTGCTGTGACGTTGCCCGTAACGAGTGTTACCACTGAGAGGTAATATTCTAAATTAAAACTAGTCAAAACTGATTTGAGATATACAATGGGTGGTGACCGACTAGAGGGTTTGATTGCAATTGCTAGTGAATGGGATATCTCCATTGATTACGAAAAAGTGATAGATATATTCATATAGTTCAGTGCTTACGGAAAATCATATGCTTTAGTGCCACTGATATGTGAAATGTGTCTTGTGAATTGTATAATTATTTCTGTATGCAAAATGGCCGAAAGCTTACAAGCTATAAAAGAAGATGTGGTTTGGAAAATAAACGTCATTGACGATGTACTGTTCTCTGACTGGTGAATATTAAGGGGGTGGCGCCAGTGTTCGTTTATCGACGCCAATTTTGAAATCAGTTTGATTGCGATTGAGGCACGTGAAATATGTATTAGAATGTACGACAACACTAAAAGTTCGATACATTATCTTTGAAGTTAATGCTTCATATAATTAGAGGAATGTTAAGTGAGCTTTCAGTTAGCTATATTATCTAAAATGAAGCATTTATTTGTGAGTTAAAAGTAGATAACATAGCTCTTTTACTAACCAATGATCGAAACTTAACGCACTGAGGAAGTGTCGTTTTTATCAATTTCAGTGACACAATTAAAGTTTTAAAGCATTACCTTATCTATGTCTGTTGTGTAAAAAAAATATTATTTCATACGATTGATTTCTACTTATTTTGTATTTTTGCAAATAAAATTTTGTTAAGAAAGATATTTTTTTTGACATATTGAGATTTCGGTTAAAATAGTTCCTTAAATATTTGTTTTTCTCTCGAAAAGTCACATTAGGGCGTTGCGGTCGGTTGATCACGGTAAAGAGGAAGAAGTAAGATAGTTGCAAAAGAAGAATAGCAGCGAAAAGACAGCGAAGTCTACGGAACATCTCGCAAATCCATATGCGCTAGATATGATCTTGTTTTCAAAGCTTTCGAGGGGAAAATGCTTAACACGATACGAAAATGGTTTCGTTGACGTCACTATCAAGTTTACGGACTCAGAGTGAAGCCAATCAGTAGAACTTGAGTAAAGGCCGCTTTAGACGAGAAAATTTCTCGTACGATAAATCTTAGCGAAAGCAGTTTACCAGGGCAAAAAGAAAAAAGTTATGGATTTATACCATAGCATTTTGCCCTATTGTAGCATTCTTGCTTTCACAGTCTGGCACTACTGCTAATCGAAATATTCATCGTAGCATAAATGCTGTCGTCTAAAGCGGCCTTAAGTGTGCCAGGTTCAAATTGCAAAATATAGGAGTGGTGGAGCCTCATACAAGGAATTAAAAATGCTGGGTACACAGCTGTAGCTTGAGGTGTAAGCACGAAAACAAGAGAGGCTAAGACACTAAAAATATTGAAGAGCAACAGCTCAGGATTGAGAACGAAAGCGTATAAAAAACTATGAAAATCCTTTACCTCTCATTAGACCGCTTAGCAGTTCAGAAGAGGACATTGAGAGTTTAATAGAGAAAACTGCAACATTATGGTCAACTTAGTATCCAGTAGAACACTTAAACCCAACGAAAACCAAAGCCACGTAGAAAATGTTTCCAATTGGATATCAAAATGAGTACTATTCTTACAAGATTGATTCAATTCCTGGAACAATCAGACAGCCAAAGATTGGACAGAAAAAAACGCGTTCTATTTTCTTTTTTTACCTGCAACAGCAACCTTACAGAAAATAGCTGGTGCTATTGCCATATATATTATCAGGTTTATGAAGTGTTATAATCGTTGAGTTTCTGGTAATACTGTTCTTGTGTAAGAATAAGTTAGTCGTTTGTTTTAGCATACGTTGCTATAATCAACTGTTATATAGATTCAAGAACCTGATTGGTTGTACTTCTCTTATTATATCTTGTCAGAGTTCGAAGTATATGGACGTATCTGAAATATGTCCTCGGGGCTAGGTTCGGTTCTACACATTATCGTAGGATATACGTAAGTCGAAAATGGAAGCAAGAATTACATTTAGATATGTATCGACTTATGCGAATCACAGTTGTCAATAAAGATAAAGGCAGTTCTACAAATATTGTTTGCTTTTAGTAGCTTGTTTATTCATCGGTCATGACTTCTACAAGATGCCTTACACATGTTCGAGTATTCTTATTAATTACGTAGATATGTTTTACAAATATCAAATGCATAGCAGCTGGCTAGAATTTTGGTTACTCATGATAAGACAGAATACACTGCCGAACCTAAAGAACACATTGAAAGTCAGCACAGAAAAACTCATCAAGCTCTGATGCAATTCAAAATATGAGCAGAAAGCTGTCTTGTGTATATGGTTGAACCAAAGTACCTCAACAAGAATAAATGTCCATAGTAGAGTATGCAACACAGTGGTGGTAGCATCGAATATATTAAAATGATTCTTTCTGCATCAGCGGTAACCCATTATATCCTACTCCGGATTCTGATTCTAGTTCTAGTCCCCATACGGCGATATAATTTACTCGTAACCAAAACACGTTTTCTAAAAGAAGCGGTGGTGTTATATCTCAAAATTCCTCATTTTTAACTTGCAAACAAAGAAGAAGAATGATAGCAAAGGACAAAATAGATGTACAATATATATGTCTTTTCGCCACCTGCAACGGCAATAAATGCATGTTTGTTGCTCTCGTAAGAATGCCTTTTTAAGATCTAGAATGATGTGGAAAGTTTCGTTTCGCTTCATTTACCTCAATTTATACGAAATATTTGGTCATTGATGAAGGCTGAAAGGAATATAACTTTTTTTAGATTTGTCTTGAGTCTAATCGCTCATCCTTCATCGTATATGTCAAATCTATTTCAGATTATAAAATTACCTCTCAGTGGACACACTCGTTATTGGCAATAGTAATCCTTAGAACATAATGCAGGTTTGGGAAAACAGTTTTAACTTTTAGCTTGCCACGTATTTTGACAATTCTTGAGCAGACTTCAAACGCTGGAAGATTTAGATTTCCTCAAATACTCGACTGGAGGAGACCATCAACATGAGAGTTACACCCTTTTCAATGTCCACTTCCAAATCTACATTGAAGTTTTTTTTTTCGCTGTGAAGATAGGTGGGTCAACCATTTTTCCGAAATGTTAAAAACCGGAAGAAAAAGCGTTGATCTACCTAGCCAACCTTCGCAGAAAAATAAATTATAAGTCGATTGTAGATTTGGACATGAATGGAGACGGGTCGTCTAATTCTCATGATGATGTCACATCATATAACATTTGAGGAAATATAAACCTTTCAGTGTTGGCAGCCTTTCCAACAGTTTCCAAAATATTTTGCAAGTTAAAACTGAAAACTGGTTTTCCTAAACCTGAATTATCTTCTGAAGTTTTCTGTCGCTTGCCAATAACGAATATATCCACTGAGAGGTAACTTTCTAAGTCGAAACTGATTTGATATCTACAGTGGGAATAGGAGGGACCGAATAGACGGTTTGCCAATAATTGCCAGCGAATAGGGACACCTCCATTGATTATGAAAAACGTGGTTAATATGTTTGCTCCTTAAAGGATATTGATTATGACAAAACTGATTATTTAGTGACACTGATATGTGAAATGCTACAAATGTTGAGTATTCCTAAAATTCACATTTGCTACATATCTAACTGGTCGACGTGGTGTGTCACACAGCGCCAATTCAGTCTGGTGTCCACTCACATTTTTATTTTCCTTTTACTAACAAAAATGTTAGTGTTACGAACTATGATGTACGCTTAGACGCGGCGAATGTACCAATCAGTGTACCTCTAGATATTTTAGTTTTTTCTTCTGCTGTGAATAAATTTTGTGACCCTTAAAAATAAATACGTTTCCTTTCTAAAATTAAAGAATATATGAAATGCAGCATTTGAAAATACACTGTCTTTTCTTGGGGTGGGTCAACCTAAAGGCGCGTGGGTCCTGCTAAGGTAAGGCTTGCATGACCTCTTTCGAAATGAATGGGCGCCACTGAACTCATGAGTTGGTATTCAAATAGTATTATACCCGATGTAATAAGATTTGAATCGACAATAGGGAGGCACAGTGATTTCGAACCCTGTGGCCGAGCATGCTGACTGAAAATTTCCATGTTTTTCTTCAATTTCACTAGGTGAATGCCTGGATGCACACTAAACAAAGGTCCTGCTCGCTTTTTCCTCATCCGTGGCCACGGAAGACTGAAAAGGTGCAGCGCTGAAACCGGATCAGTTTTGGTGACCCGAATATAGGCGACCTGATAACCCAGTCTGGGAAACAATAATTGACTCGAAAATAATCGAACTGTATGTGAAAACCAGGACATGCATCCGATTAAATTTTTAACAGACAATACAAGTTATAAGCTATTTAAAAAATACGCCACGAAGAAGAAGAAACAGTGGGTTTTAGACACAGCAGCTTTTGTCGACCAGTAGAATTATGACCATTCACCAACTAAAAAATTACCACCAGGTAAGTTTATTAGAATATTAATTTGCTAATTTAGATGTATTATAATAGAGAAATCTACATTTACTCTGTCTACAAGTATTACTGTTTACGCGGAAATGAAATGGAATAACACGTTCGCAAAGCAGACGACGCCGTGCGCGCAAATTACTCTACCTGCCACGTGACGTCACAGAGGCACTGATCAATGCCATTTCAGAACGCATATTTGGTGCCCGCTGGAAGATAGTTCTCATTAGCGCGGAAGCTAATTGAAAAGGAGAACGTTGATGTAATGAAAATGAATGATGTAGATGTATTTCCATTGATAAGATCTAGATTGAATTGAAACAATAACCCAATAATTTAAAATTCACCTGCAAATATAGACATTTGATTTAAATAATCCAATTCAGCCCGTCAGCCACAAGATAGTAGAGAACCTTTCTTACCTGAAGTGCAACAGAATTGAATTGAACTTATTTATGGCCGTTAGGCTTCACAGACAAGGACATGATGTGGTGGGGGAGAGGATACTGGAAAGTACTCGGCCTGGGCCTAGTTTGTAGACACCATCATAGCTTGCAACAGAAGACAGCAATTCTGGATCCATTTCATTGTAATAAATACACTTTTGTGATGACGGTTTTACTTTGGACCAGTGCTCAAAGTGGGGGGATTCGAGGGGGCACGACGCGCCCTTACCTTCTTCATTTGGATTTGGCGTACCCCTACCGTTTTATTAATGGGAGCTCATTGCCTTTATTTTCAATACGCAATCGCGACCACTAGGTGCAAGCACACCCTTACTTTTCTAGCCCACTTCTGCAAGCGTTTCCTTACCTTTTCTAACCCATTTCGAGCACTGCTTTGGACCATAATTATATTGCATTTCTATAAAATTTAACAAAATATGCCACAGTTTTGTTGTATATAAGGCAGGCTTTCATTTTAAATAAGCGGTCATGTTGATCCTGTATATTTAGAGTTCGTGCAGCGAGAAAAACAACAATGGAGGCTTGATAATGGCTACAGATGATGTAGTCAAAGTTTGCCGGGAAACAGAAAAGTGTATTACTACTTAATTTGAAGTTTATTTGTGGCATCTATGCACCTAAGACTCAGGCTGGGATAGGAAAAAGATGCGGGAAGGTGTCAGCCAGGGTTTAAGTTGAAGGTACCATCCCGGCATTTTGCCTGTTGTGACTGAGGAAAACCCCTTGAAAAAAACTCAGTCAGGATGGTGGGCCGCTGGGATTAAATCCACGATCTCCCGAATGCTAAGTTAACGCTCTACCACCGAACCTCAGCTGCTCGGTAAAAGTGTATTAGACGTCTTATGTCTAACATTGTGCCTAAAAAGTATGTGAAGTCAAAAATAGTGTTCAAAATAATGTCGAAACTTGGTGTACAGAATGTGTATCTTGCATAAAAGCTCATGATATTGTAAACAATGTTCCTAAGAGTTTGAATTTGAATTTATATATCATATATGGTAATTAGGCATCTCAAGCTCAGGCCGGAATATGGTGGAAAAAAGGGTGTTGGTCGTCAAGGACCTAGTTTTGTAGGTACCATCCCAGCCTGAAGTGACTAAGAAAACCCCCTGAAAAACCTCAGTCAGGAAAGGCGGTAGCTGGGATCATCCCCAGGACCATTCTTTTGCTAAGCCAACGCTTTACCAACTGAGCTGCGGCCATTCGACAATTGGCTATAGAGTTGAAATTGAACATTTATTAAAAACATATTGAAATACAATTACATTTTGATTAGAGAGTCAACATCGGTAGATCTCCAGAACTCCAGGAGAAGGTGCCGATGCCGCTTCCCACCCAAACAAAACAGACTCATAGTCATAATATATGTACTTGTCACTTAAATCAATTGTAAATGCGTATATAAAGTTCGCTTGCACCACACGGAGAGGACCTATGACGTAAATATGCATAAGAATTCTCAGGTAATTGTTCACACACTTGATTAGTTTTCTCAATGAGTAACAACGGAAAATGCACTGTTCGTTAAAAAAGTGAAAAGTAAATTTAGAAAATGTTATACAATGATTCTGATAATATTTAATTTTAAAACGTTCTTTTTAGCTAAGCAAGCTCTTTAAATTTTCGTTATATACAACACTTTTCTTCTCTTCAGCCCTAAGACTGCGTTACAGAAACTCCTGCCTTTGGGAAGCAGACGATTTCTTACCCCAAATATGGCGGAAAGCGCAACGTTCAATTTGGGAGTGTTTCAGTGCTGCCAATGCTCGATCTTAAATGTATGGTCCATTCCGGACAACAGTGAACACTTTTTGTATTCCGGTGATGACGTAAGTTGTCGGATTTTGCGGGAAACTTATTAATCCAAAGATCAATATGTATCTAAGCGAGCCCCTGACGGGGAAATATAAGTAACAATAACGCTTCTAGTGTCAGGGGAACACAACACCAAACAAAATCGATACACAGTACTTCGCGTGGCATGACAAGTTTGGTTCTAACTTGTAAGTCGAATTCGATAAGAATTTTTAAATTTCCCGGTTACATGACATTCAAATCTCAAATATTATAATATATCATGGCCTAGTGAAGTATAGGCTGTTCTAGGCATGTCGTTAAATGAGAAAATAAAAGAGCAAGGGTAATATTTTTAAAACTGATTTACATGTTATGTTTCAATGTAACAACTTAATTTTTCCTCCATGGTTATGCCTTAATTTAATTTTTAATTTTTCCTCCATGGTTATGCCTTAATTTAATTTTTCCTCCACGGTTAAGCATGTCTGTGGCTGCCAAGCTAAGCCATTAGACCAAGGTAATGAAAACTTTACGACTTCTGGCGCTGTGTCGCTTTCAATGTTTATTAATCCAACATTACGTAATTGTGCTTGGATACGTAAAATAAAAACTAGATGATTCCGAAAACTGTTCTAGCGTTTTCACACAGGCGCCCTTGCCAGTGTTGACCCGGGTCGACTCGGGTAACTGTGTGAACAGAAGTGGACTGAATCAAGCTGAATCGTGTCAACGCGTGCCGGGATTGGCCCACTTCAATATGTAAGCTAAATATGCTACGAAGGCGTTGCCCACTCTCGCGCAGGCGCAGGGCTCCTTGAACTATAAGTAACCCTGACAAGGGTTTGTTTCGAAATTGATAGCTTGGTATGGTGGTTAACTTATCAGAACGCTGATTCAAAGGTCCCAGGGGGTCGATTCCCGAACAGACGTTACATTAGACAGAGTGCGAGCGTCGAACTTCAGTCGTTAACGACGCTTTGATTTGTATTCCTGACCGTTCGTTAACGTTTTTGGCGATAGCTTGCGAGCGTCTGACGTCTTCGTTTTCAGCGTGAGGTAGGAAGCGAGAGAGTTGATTAGTCGTTAACGATAAAAATATGGCCGCAGAGTATTAACCGATGCATGGAGAAGATCATGTATAAACATTAAAAAATATATATATAATAAAATGCTCCAAAAGAGGACGAAGGATGAAGGAAATACAAGGGCCGTAAGTAATTGTTAATTACTATAAATTTCTTTCTAATTTTCTGGATACTACTTCTTGTAATATGACAGGAGATTTGCTTAAAATACAGTTTCACTAGTGGGCCTTTCTTTAGTATATATCGACAATCTTTTTGAAACAAGCCCGTTAGATAGAACTACGCTTTTCTCAGTTTGGTAATTACCACTACCATCTGTCGTAATTCTCTAAATTTGTTAATGACATGCGAAGTTTGTGTTGTGTGATTTCTAAAAAAGATGTTTGGGACGAGCCTACTTCATTTGGAACTTTAGGATGAAAGACATTAGAATAACTTCACACGCGTCCCAAAATTAAATTATGTCCGTGTTCATAGAATAGAAACGTGATATGATTATATCATTTGTTATGATCACATGATAATCGTTTACGCACATATTTCATATTATATAAACCAATACTCATTTTACAAGAAATATGTCAGCTGTAGATTAGATAAGTTTTGCCAATAAACTCACATTCACCAGTACATTTTCTTAAGTAGTACATAAATATATTTTTTTAAAAAGTGTTTAGTTAGTAAAGTACCCTTGCACTCTGTGAGCATATATTAGGCTATATTTGGGTATTGAGAACACTCGCCAGTTTTATAACCCTTGTGTATACTATAGAAGACTTATTTACAGTAATAGAGTAAATTTAATTTGCACTTCGTTATACACTTTACAAAAGTACATTTGAACACACAGAAGTCGGGAATTTTGCTTTATTCATTTCAACCAAATGCGTAGAGGACACAATATTCTACACCCGTCACAAGTGAAAGTATCTTCTTGAGTTTGTCTCTTTGAATATTACTATCCAGAAAAGATGAAAGAAAATTATTAGTGTAATTAATGGTTAATTATAACCCTTGGGTCCTTTTTTTGTAGGAAAATAAATACATTCTCATGGTAGGCCTATTAGGCAGTCGAGCCGTCAGTGTATCTCCACCTTGTTAGTTTTCCGGTTAGGCGGCGAACTTGTTCATATTTATTTATTTTCGCCTATTTATCATGAATCACATGAGTTCGTTCATATCAAAACACAGTTTGCATTTCTACATACATTTACAGTTTACATTATCACAGACACATCTTTACACACACACACAGCGACAGCCAATAATCCAAAAATTGTTACGAAAAGCCATGTGTCATTATTAATTCATTAAATAGAGGGGTTTATGTTTTTTAGTTGTTTGATTCCAGCGGTCCACCATGTTAACTGAGCTTCTTCAAACACTTTTCCTCAACAACCCGTTTCCTTTGCCTCCCTATCCCGGTCCGAGACTCAGATGCCTAAAGACCACAAATAAAATTCAGCTCTGCCTTTAACACTCACACTATCTGCTTGTACTGAAAACGGTTGCATCTAAGGTAAAATATAAGGTAACATTTGCTTTATCTACCCCCAAAATATAGAATCTAAAGCAGAAATGTATTCTTTCCAACATATGTAGAAGTGTTGAACAATATGACAGTTTTGAAAGTAAAATTAAACTTTATTTTGTTATGGGCCAGTCTAGTACCTTTGGATCAGCCCATCACGATTCGCCTTAAGCTGTTAAAATCCACATCCATACATCTGCTGGAACCTTCGAGCCTATGGCCTACCGCAGCAGACCGCTCGGCCAGTATAACAGTTTCGAGTAATGCAGGTGTGAAATAAGAGTGAAATAGCGGAAAGGCCAGGGGCCTATTTAGATGCATCTGCATTCAGGACAAGCACATGGTGTGAGTGATGAAGGGAGAGCTAAAACGATCACTTTTGGTTAAGGGTAATATGCACCGTTTATAATAACACTTCTAAAAGTAAAATCCACGAAAGTGAGGTATGTATATACATATATATGTATAACTATCAAATATGTTTATTTATGATATGCTTAAGCGGTGAAAACAAGTGGCTTTGTGTTCCGTCATTGTGAAGAATATACATGCGGATGGACACGAAAATAGGTAAAAAAAGCAATAACGGATGTGCTATGCAGAATAAATAATAATTTAATTTTACCTACAGTGTTCAAGAATAGTTAGTACTACTGCATTTAAGTTACTTTCTTCATGTAGACCAGTGGCAACTTACAAATATGCCATGTTTTGCAACAATGTAGGTATGAAGCATACTATGATGTGTGGAAAATAAAACAAACGCAAAATAATATTCAATTACCATGCGATCCTTTGTGACTGACATGAGCCTGTAATAATTCTCCATATTAGCTGCCTTTGTATGGCGTTGGATTTACTTCTCGTTCATGATTCAGATGTGTTCATTGCAGAATGTGATGCAAAATCTTTGGACTAATATTAAAATTTACATTTTCCTCACATTCTGCAAAACTGAATTCTGAATGCAAATATATATATATATATCGTACAGTTATTGTTTTACGTTGCCAGAGAACCACTTGACATTTCTCGCTCGGATTTTCACTGTTCTTCTCTATTTAACTTCCAGCAGCTAAATTTCTGGGCGCATCGCGGTTAGAACATTCCATTCCGGTACTTTTACACTATAAGCACTTTGGGCCATATACGCACATTTTCGCATGTTTTTCACGATTTTCTCTCATTAACACTTAAAATGCTCTGAATATACCAGGTGTATGTATAAGTTTTTGCCGTTTTTTTTTGGTAAAGAAAACACGTAATTTTCAAGGGAAATTAGTTTTGTTTTATTCAAAATATTGGCCATCGGGTTCTACACATTTCGCCCATCTTTCAGGTAATTGATACACACCATGCCAGAAAAACTGCTTGTCTTTTGCGGCAAACCATTCGTCGAGCCATTTTCCAACGTCTTCGAAATTGCTGAAGTGCTGCTCTGCGAGCGCGTGCCCCATTGATGCAAAGAGGTGATAGTCAGATGGCGCCAGGTCTGGGGAGTACGGCGGGTGCGGAAGGATCCAAGCGATTTCAAGGTGTCTTTCACTGGTTTTGCTGTGTGAGACGGCGCATTGTCGTGTAATACAATCACTTTGCCATGTCTTCGGGCCCATTCCGGTCGTCTTTCGATCAATGCGTGATTTAAATTAATCATTTGTTGGTGATAGCGTTGTACATTAACGGTTTCGCCGGGCTTCAAGAGTTCATAATACACAATACCGCTCTGGTCCCACCAGACACAAAGCATGGTCTTCTTGCCGAAGCGATTTGGCCTTGGTGTTGAAGGACCGGCTTCGCCAGGTGAAAGCCACGATTTTTTCCGCTTCGGGTTTTCAAAATAAATCCATTTTTCGTCACCCGTCACAATTCGATACAAAAAGGATTTTCTTTCGTGGCGTCGAAGCAGCATTTCACAAGTGACTTTGCGATTTTCCATTTGACGTTCATTCAAATCGCGTGAGACCCATTTACCCAGTTTATTGATCTTCCTCATTGCTCGTGAACGTTTGCTGATTGTTTCTTGTGACACATTTAATGCTTTTGCCAATTGCTGTTGAGTTTTAGTTGGGTCATCCTCCAATAACACCTGCAATTGCTCGTTTTCGCACTTTTGTGGTCTACCAGAGCGCGCACTGTCTTTCACATTGAAATCACTACTTTTAAATTGTCGAAACCATGTCTCACATGTTCTAATCGATGGAGCATGTTCACCATATGTTTCTACGAGCACACGATGACTTTCAACAGACTTTTGATAAAATAAGAAAAGCAATGCGTGCCGCAAACGTTCTTTTTCAGGCACAAACTTCGACTGATCACTGAACGATAAAACAAAGACGCTAGTGTTTGGCGGACTCAACTTGTGTGTGTTTGTAGTTTAATGTCAGACGAACAAAATGACGTATGTGTCAAATGAATACGCTGCGTACTTTTCGCTGGCGCCATCTCTTAGGTAAACCAGAAACTACTTATGCATACACCTGGTACTTATAGACACTTAAAAATGTGCACTTACCTTAATAAAAGTAGTGATCAAGGGCATTCGGAGGTTAGGTAAAGTCAGGTGCGATGTTTTTTTATTGCACATGTGACTATAAGAGGTTACCACTGTTTCCCGCTAATTTGCAACTGCAAGAGGGTCGTATTCATGGCGCTGCGATCGGTTTTCATATCGCCTTTTGCGTACAATGGCCGAACCTTGCACTTTTAAACGGGTAAGAAACCTTATTTATTTACAGTAATTTTGCACTTTAGACAAGCAGCACCGCGCCAATTTTACATAAGACACCTTCCTTCACTTCACTTACCCACGAACTCCATTTCTCCTGTAAAATTTCCATTTTTGGCGACGTAAAACTATAACAGCACCATATATATATAATAATATATAAAAGTAAATAAATAAATTGAGCTCGTGCGTAGCCTAGTCGGTAGCGCGCTCGACTTCAGTGCAAGCGGTCCCGGGTTCGATTCCCGGTGGGGGCTAAAATAATTCGGTGTTGACACAGCATCGTGAGGACAATTGGGGAGCTGCTGTGAATAAAAGACAGTGGCGATCACAGTGAGAGCTTCGGCTCTCCTCTCCCAACCCATCTGGTGAGCGTGGGAGCAGTAGACCAACGCATCCCTTTGGGGAGAGGCGTCATCCACTAGTGGACTGAATATGGCTGTGATTTTTATATATATATATATAGGTATATACACATGGCAAGGGCTCGAAATGGACGGGAGCAAACCGGAACGCTGTTCCAGTTCGTGAATATCTGGAGTCTTCTTGTTCCGTCTCGTCAGAAATGGCAATGGACCGTTCCGGTTCGTTCAATATTATTTTAGATATTTCTAACTAGAGATGTGTCTTTCGCAAGTCAACCATTATGACCATTTTTAACAATTTGAGCTACTTCACTGTTTTTGCACTGAATGGTTCAGCCGTAAACTACTTCTAAGCGACATCCAGCCAGCGCAGCGGCACGAAACATCAATGCCGTGTATAGTCAGGGTGCTGAGCATGCGCGAAAGTGCCAGAGATGGTTCCAGAGGTTTCGGTCTAAGGACACCAGCCTCACCGATAAGCTACGAGAAGGGAGACTTGTGCCAGTGGACAAAGATGCTCTGCGAGGAGCGGTGGAGGCAAATATAATGGAAACTGTTGAAGAACTCGCCAGCGAACTCCATGTCACCCATTCCACCGTTCATCGTCAGCTGCAGGACCTTGGATACATGTCAAAACTCGGAAAATGTGTACCGCATACGTTAACGCCTCAACAGAAGCATCAGTAAATTGACATCTATAGTTCCCTGCTCACCCGTCACAGACGTGAACCAGCCACTTCTGGACAGAATGGTGACAGGTGATGGAAAATGGGTCCTCTACCATAACAGTACACGCATACGGCAGTGAGTACCTAACGAGTGGGCACAGGAACTGTGCCAAAACAGGCTCTCTACACCTGTAAAGTTTTGTTGAGTTTGGTGGGATAATCCATCTTGAGCTGTTGCCACGTAACCAGACCATCAACGCAGATGTCTACTATTAGCAGCCTGAACGCTTACGAACTTAACACCCTGCTCTGGTTAATCGGAAAGGTGTGCTCATTCACGGTGATAACGCCCGCCCACACTCGGCAAAAGGGACCTGTGCTAACATAAGATCGAGGAATGGCTGGAAGAAACTCTCCCAATCGGCGTTTTCACCAGATCTTACACCAACAGACTACTGTCTTTTTCGCAGTCTGCAAAACCTCCTTTCCGAAAAAAAAAAACACTGCTAAATGAGGATGACATGCGACGAACAGTGACCCAGCTCTTTGCCTCAAAAACCTGTGATTTCTTTCAGCGGGGGAGTCAACAACTGGTTAACAGGTGGTAGTATTGGAGACTATTTTCCTGACTAACGGTAGTGTTAAGATATCGTTCTTTTCCTCACGGTGCAAAAATACGACATTACTTATGTGATAAGCTGATATGAAGTATATTTAATCTCAAATTTATAAAAAATGGCCGATAGAAAACTTTTCAATGTCACAAAGATCTACAATATGCCAATATTGAACTACTATAGTGTACACGTGGGAAGCACAATGCATGGAACATTTAAATCAAAATATTCCCCCTGCTTGACATTCAGGATTTCTGTCTGCTTAATTTTAGAAAGGTCGTTAGAAGAGTCATTTGTCCACTTTTCTCATTTGATATTTACGTAAATATTTTAACTATTATAATCGTAATGCAGCGCACTATTTCAACACTTGTTAGTCTCGTTGCTGTAATAAGGGGTCGTTCAAGTATTACTTCAACACATTTTTACTCGTTTTAGATCCCCGCCCACTTGTAAGCGATATTGAGCACATGTCCTATCTCTAACACATGAACGATCAGCAACAATAAACAAACCTTGAACCCCCTCGGTGCTAACGTAATATTGAGTGGCCCCTAATTATACACTAAAGACAACACCATACTAACGAAAGCCAAGCGTTCCGTTTCGTGAACACTTCCATTTCGAGCCCTGTATATGGCTCTATAGTCAGAAACAATTTGTATTCGTGTAAGAGTTAAGTCGTGTATGCGGCATCCAACTGCGGAAGGGCTGCGCTAACCGAACGAAACCTGACTAACCTAACCTTGCTGGGTAATTAAAAATTTGTAAGTGGAAAGCCTTAAGAAAGCGGATGCAGGAAAGTGGAAAATTAAAAGGGTTTGCTTCAATGGAGTGAATGCCCCCGATCCCCCTCCCGCCGTCGCGGGCTTGCCTGTCGTGGTAGTTATTCATAGGAGGAATGTCCGCTATGCCATTTCTTAATATTCACCCTTTCGAATCACGCAGGGCAACCCTTTTAAAAACAGTTACTGTTCTGCGAAAATCAGTACTGACACGATTAAATATCATGGTAAAGAAAAAAAAACTCTGAACCTGACTTACCTAACTTAAGTCAACCCTTGGCTATAATTATTTCATTAAATTTCCTAATGCGTATATACACGAAAAGTGAATGGATGTAATCGTAAATTTGTGTTCAGACTTCAGTAGCTTTGTCGGTAACGGTGTATCACTACTGTTGAATCGAGAAACTAGGAACGGGGCATGTGTGGGGCGAGAGGAACCTCTTCTCGTGGTACGTGCACTGAATTCAAGCCGCGGTGTGGTTTGCAGTCTTAAGTTAATTGTAGATCCTGGCATTCTGCCTTTGATTGGTGAAATTGGAAATATGTGGAGAACTCCATTCGAGATGGTCACACCAATCCGCCTGAACACGGTCTGATTAAACAAAAATCTTTTCAGTTTTTTCAATAAGCAACTTTGACTTAGGCAGAATGAATGATGATGAGAGAATTGGTGGAATAATGAAAGAGGGAGGAAACAGGAGAAACCCAACACATACGGCATTTGTCCACCACAAATCGGTGTCCTGGAGATATTTGATAGGTGTCTTGGAAACATTTGATCGGTGTCCTGGAGATATTTGATGGTTGAACTAAAGATGTTTGGTAGGTGTCCTAAAGATAGTTCATAGTTCTCCTCGAGATATTTGATGGGTGTCCTGGAGATATTTAATGGGTGTCCTGGAGACATTTGATGGGTGTCCTGGAGATATTAGATGATTGTCCTGGTGATATTTGATGGGTGTCCTGGAGATATTTGTTTTGTGTCCTGGAGATATTTGATGGATGTCCTGGAGATATTTGATCGGTGTCCTGGAGATATTTGATCGGTGTCCTGGAGATACTTGATCAGTGTCCTGGAGATACTTCATCGGTGTCCTGGAGATATTTGATTGGTGTCCTGGAGATATTTGATGGGTGACCTGGAGATACTTGACAGGTGTCCTAAAGATATTTGATAGGTGCCCTGGAGATATTTGACAGGTGTCCTGGAGATATTTGATCGGTGTAATGGAGATATTTGATAGGTGTCCTGGAGATATTTGGTAGGTGTCCTAGAGATATTTGATCGGTGTCCTGGAGATATTTGATCGGTGTCCTGGAGATATTTGATGAGTGTCCTGGAGATATTTGATGAGTGTCCTGGAGATATTTGATGGGTGTACTGGAGATATTCGATAGGTGTCCTGGAGATATTTGATGGGTGTCCTGGATATATTTGATGGGTGTCCTGGAGATATTTGATGGGTGACCTGGAGATATTTGTTGGGTGTCCTGGAGATATTTCATGGGTTTCCTTGAATTATTTCATAGGTCTCCTGGAAACAATTCATAGGTTTCCTGGAGATATCTCATACGTTTCCTGCATATATTTCAAATGTTTCTTTGAGATATTTGATATGTGTCCTAAAGATATTTGATAGGTGTTCTAAAGATGTTTGGTAAGTGTCCTAAAGATATCTGATAGATGTCCTGGAGATATTTGATGGTTGTCCTGGAGATATTTGATCGGTGTCGTGGAAACATATAAAGGGTGTCCTGGACATATTTGATTGGTGTCCTGGAGACATTTGATCGGTGTCCTGGATATATTTGATCGGTGTCCTGGAGATATTTGATAGGTGTCCTGCAGATATTTGACAGGTGTCCTGGAGATATTTGATCGGTTTCCTGAAGATATTTGATAGGTTTCCTTGAATTATTTCATAGGTTTCCTTGAGATATTTTATAGGTTTCCTAGAGATATTTCATAGGTTTCCTGGAGATATTTCATAGGTTACTTTGAAATAATTAAATGTGTTCTAAAGATATTTGATAGGCGTCCTAAAGATATTTGATAGGTGTCCTAAAGATATTTAATAGATGTCCTGGAGATATTTGATGGTTGTCCTGGAGATATTTGATCGGTGTCGCGGAAACATATAAAGGGTGTCCTGGACATATTTGATTGGTGTCCTGGAGACATTTGATCAGTGGCTTGGAGATATTTGATCGGTGTCCTGGAGATATTTGATAGGTGTCTTGGAGATATTTGACAGGTGTCCTAAAGATATTTGATAGGTGTCGTAAAGATATTTGATAGGTGTCCTGGAGATATTTGATGGAGGGTCCTGGAGATATTTGAAGGGTGTGCTGGAGATATTTGATGGGTGTCCTGGAGATATTTGATCGGTGTCCTGGAGATATTTGATCGGTGTCCTGGAGATATTTGATGGGTGTCCTGAAGATATTTTTGATCAGTGTCCTGGAGATATTTGATCGGTGTCCTGGAGATATTTGATGAGTGTCCTGGAGATATTTGCTCGGTGTCCTGGAGATATTTGATGGGTGTCCTGGTGATATTTGACGGGTGTCCTGGAGAGATTTGATGGCTGTCCTTGCGGATACTTGATGGGTGTCCTGGAGATATTTCATGGGTGTCCTGGAGATAGTTCATGGGTTTCCTTGAATTATTTCATAGGTCTCCTGGAGATATTTTATAGGTTTCCTGGAGATATTTCATAGGTTTCCTAGAGATATTTCATATGTTTCTTTGAAATATTTAAATGTGTCCTAAAGATATTTAACAGGT
>JAGDQP010026511.1:3240-25854 GCA_022664845.1 Lepisma saccharinum
AATGATGAAGAAAATGGTGTAGGGCCAGAGGGAAGCGGTAAGAAAGTCCGCTATTATAAATTTAACTCTGCATGGTGTACTATCCCTGAATTTAAAGATTGGCTTGTGAAATCTGAAGAAAAGAAAGGTCATGATATGGCGGTGTGTAAGGTGTGCAATGCCACAATAATTGACCACAAAGCTGACATTTATCGTCACATCATATCCGAGAGGCACAAACAGAAAGTGAAGGAAATAGTCAACACGCATTTTCTAAAACAGGACAAGGTAAAAAGGTTTAATTAACATTGGCGACAGATAATTTGCCTTTCAATCTTATGAACACCTTAACACCCTTATATGCAGATATGTTTTCAGATTCTGAAATTGCACAAAATATGACTCTTCGCCGAACTAAAGCCACGCTTTAATCAAAGACTCGCTAGGTAGTAAATTGTGCAAACAGTTGTGCATGTCTGGTAATTTCTTTTCAATTATAAAGGACGAAACTACCAACCAGAGTATGATATTATGACAAAAAAAAAAAAAACTAAGTTACTGGACATGGTAAAAATACCGTCAGATACTGCTGAGAACCTTCATATGTTTGTGAGGGAATGCTTGCTCACAAAGTAAATTTAGTAGGATTTCAGCTGATACTACTAATGTTATGGTCGGTGAGCATCAATCAGTGTTTTTACGCAAGGATGTGCCAGATATAGTGTGCATAAGGTGTAGTTGTCATATGATTCATCTCGCGGCTTCCAAAGCTTGTCTAAAGCTTCGCCGCTCAGTAGAAGATGTGTTAAGGAGTTTGAGATCGCACTTCAACAGAAGCTATACGAGACAGATAAAACTAAAGGAATTTCAGCCACGCGGAAATCCATAAAATGTTATTACCTGCGATCACACGTTGACTTTCTTAAAAATCAAGTGTTGATCAAGTGCTAGAACAATAAAGGGAAGCCTGTTTTGAAGATCCGTCAAAAACTACAGAAGATATGCTCAAGACGATGGATAACCCTTTCACAGAAATATATCTTGAATTCATGTCTTTTATTCTGGGGCAACTGAAGGATTTTAATTTGTTATTTGAAGCTGAAGTTCCATACACTTAAACCAAAATTGATGACTATTAATAAAACATTTTTCGTAATTATTTGGATATTAATTACGTAAAGAAAATAGATGCGAATCATATAGAACACAACAATTTACGTAACTTCACAGAACTAGAAAAGATTTACATAGTCACTACATACAGCTCAAGAAAGTTTGGCTAATTTGAGAAAAGACGGCAAATTACCAAGAAATGAATTGGATTCCTTCTTTACATCTTGTTTAATTTTTTGACATAGAATTGGTGTCAGAAATGAAGAAACGTTTTGACGTTGTGCTGAAATATAAGCAATTTGATATGCTCTCAATTGCTGACACAAAGGGCGAAGGCATTTGAAATCAAATCGTTATGCATGCTAATCAAAACATTTCAAGTTAATGCTCCAGAACTTGACAAGAAGTTGCGAGATAACACTTTATTGGAATTCTCAGCGTATGAACTTATTCCGTCCCTACCAGCAGAGACATACTGGCGAGAAGTATTTTCTCTTAACAATTCTGTGGGAATAGCGCTTTTCAAAAGTTTAGAAAAAGCCACGCAGCTACTGATGGTTCTTATCCTTCTCAAATGCTTCAGTAGAAAGAATATTCAACACACTGAAAAACTGTAAAACAAATCATCGTAACATGTTGAAAACAAAGACAATAGTCACACTTCTACATACAAAACAAAGTATGGGCGTGTTTCCTTCGATCCAAATAAAGAAATGTTACATTCTAAAATTTGGAAGTAACTTCGTTTCTTTGTTACCGATACCAACTAAACTGGCAGCTTGTACATAATTGTATTTTTCGCTTTCATTGTGTTAATATAAAGTGTAAGTGCAGGGTTATCTTCTGAAGACTACTATCAAGTTATATCTCTATACATAGACTAATCAAACATTAAGAGCCATAGATTCTTTTCAGAGATGATGATGACCACAAATCCAATATTTATTACACATAATCAACTCTTACATATAGAAGACCTCAAGTACACATTCACTATATAGATATGACACTATGTCAAAACGAAACGTCGATATTCACAAAATTAACACTTAATTCATCACATTACAAACTAGTTATTATTAAAAAACGTTCATTCTCACTTCAAACAATCAACTGCTTTATAATTCAATTCAACAATCAGCTTATTTAAAACCTTTTAAAATATCAAACATTATTCATTTAACAATAGATCTTAACTGTCTACTGTGTTCAATGTTACCATGACCTTAAATTCGTGCAACCTCGCACTGTGTAAATATCAAGAGGACGCTTACTAAGTGTTTATTTTTTCTACCTCGTAGTTACGGAAAACTGAATTCAGATCACAGCATTAGCAACATCATTGAACAATTGTTAGTGTCTGTGTTATACCGATAGTTAGTGCCTGCAATTCTTTGTAGACTTAAGTCGAAGAAAACCATAGATATGAAATCGAAGACGACCAGTTTATGTAAGTTCTTTAACTGAATATTTCTATTAATTGTTATTCGAAAGTTTTTATTTAATTTTTTTGTTGTTCCTTTTTTGTGTGCAGTTGTTTGAGATATTTTAATTTTTAATCCTTTTTTTTTTTCTTTATCCAAAATTTGTATGGAAGTATTAGGAAGTCACAAATTCCAAATTTCCAATTTTTCTTCTTTGACATATTTTTGATATGCGCTTTGTATAAAAGTGCCTGTAGTTCACAATTTAAAAAGTAATGCTAGCCTTATCCTAAGTAATCATTGAAAATATATCCTAAGTAATCATTTAAGTCCCTGGTTGACTAAGGTCTTTGACCTTGGATATGTACTTGAAGGCACCCAGGTTCAGTACCTGCACTTAGCCATCACGGCTGAGATTTTTCAAGGTTTTCCTAAATTTCATCAGGTGAATGCCGGGTGATTACTTACTTACTCTATGGCTTACGTAATTCGCAAGTTCATCGCCGCAGTAACAAAACTCGCCACCGGATTCTATCCTGAGCAAGATCAAGCCAGTTTTCATTACGAACACATTCTTCTCGAAGATCCCTTGTAATATTATCCTCCCAACGTCGTCTCGGTCTTCCTAACAGTCTCTTTCCTTCCGGTTTCCCAACCACGATGGAATATATAATCTTCGTTTTCCCCCATCCGAGCTACATGGCCTGCCCACCTTAGTCGTCGCGATTTCATTATTCTTACAACATCGGGTGAGTCGTAAAGTCCGTGAAGTTCTTCATTATGCAGTCTCCTCCATTCGAATGCCGGGTGATACCTAAAATAATTTCTAGGCCGCTATGTACCTAATTTCTTTCAAACGAATGCGCTCGCGGAAGGACTTCATCTTCCAGACTTCTAACAGTCTTAGGCTATAGACGCTTGTTCAGCACACAAACTAATTTTAATTATGTAAATACAGTGGAACCTGGACGTACCCAAGCATTTTCGGGATGATCCAGGGATTTTCATTTGTTGTTCGATTTCGGTGGTTGATCTAACTCCACTTCTAAGTAACTTGTAGCTCAGATCATATTATGTAAATATCATGTAAATACTGAAACTTTAATGTAATTTTCGTAATTAGGTATATTTTTCTTCTCTTACTATAAATCATTTTAATGTGTGTAGTACTTCATATTTAGCCATTTAAGCGTATTTTATTTCACACAATGTATTGTTAACAATATAACCTTGATTGTTTTATGTACTCTAGTTTATGACATGTGCTATACCGTTTCACTAGATGTGCAATTGTACGGTCAAACGAACACAATAAATCTGAATTTGAGGAGTGTGATTATTGTTGCCTATTGAATGAAGACCCACAACAATCCGCCTCTGTACCATGAAGGGTGCTTTTAATTGTTGATTTAACAAGATCTGCTTACGTTTCAACCCTGATAGTGCTAGCAGGACATTCTCCATTGTGTTGTTTCAGCATTAACAACAGAACCATTGTCCTGAATGCCTGAAATAACACCGTTTGCTATGTGGATTTAACACTAAAAGGTGGTGGTCGCCTGAGAAATTAAAAAAAAAAAGCCTTATTTTGAGCAAGCGAGTATATATACACAAAATGATATATATTTTAAGTAGAAATTGAAGTTGGTGGGGAGCCGAATTCCTTGGCTAACGTCACTGCAACGACAACGTGTCATTTTGCGAGTGTTTTGGCAGTACTTGTACTTCGTGTTCTTCCTGAAAAACAAAAAAGCATGCTTGCTTCCGTGAATGGTTAAAAAATATCTTAGTTTCGTAAATTCTTAAAATAAGAATGATATGTGCAGTGAAATTTCAGGAATACGATTTTTAGTGTTGCGAACGGTTGATGTCATCATCTTCTAGCAAGCAAAAAAAAAAAAAAAACCTAGTAGGTAAGCTTACTGACATACGTAAAGGTAAAACTATCCCGTGCCCACCGGATAGCCATGCGGTCAAAGGCGTTAGGCTAACTTTTCGAAGTTCCGGGTGCGAATCCCGGCAGGAACATGAATGTTTTGTGGATTTTAACTGAGGGTAAATGGCCGAATCGTGACGGGTCGAAGTCAACAGGGTTACCAGACTGGCCCATATAAAATAAAGTTTACCAAAGTAAAGCTATCCCGTATACAATGCGGCGCATGGGGAATGTGAAGTACGGCACGAACTGAGGTGGGGTGGTCAGTCCCACACTCGACCGCCTTTACCTCCCAAGGTGCTCAGGAATATCAAGGACACTCTAGTACTCAATTTGATAGCAGACTGAGTGCACCTCAGAGCGTCAGGCATGGGAACACTGCGAGAAAATTGCCCACTCTCCAAGCCGGGATTTAAACCCCGGCCGCCCGATTCGTATTCAGACGCGCTACCGCGTGAGCCACGGCGACTCATAAGTTTGAAAGATCAGACGTATGCACCTTTTTTTGTTCATTAATAAGTTGTACCCAGTTCGGAATTACTTCCACGTAAAGATTATATACCCTTAGCTTCCACGAGAACGTTGTAACTAAATGACTCGCATCCTATGCAAGATCTCCCCCCCCCCCCCCCCCCCCCCCCCTTGTCTTCCATCCCACTTTTTATTCGGGATTGGTCACTTATGTTGACGATTAAGGACTCAGTGATGGGCACTATCGAATGAGCAGCCGATAACGCTGAAAAACTATCGATAGTTTCCTTTCTGGGGCTTGGTTTTGTTCGTGTCGCTCGCTTCCTGAGCCGCTGGAAATGGTTTAGGGGAACCGGATGAGAATAAAAGGAGGAAGCACATGACAGCATCCGAATTTACGGGTAAAAATACCCCCCGGCAGTAACACAGCAAAGAAACACTCAGAGGGGTGGAAGAGTGCTGTAAATGTTTGAATTCGTCCCTTCTCATATTTCGCTCTTTGGTTTGAAGGAGAGGGGCAGTAGAGGTTTAGCCACCCGCAAACATTCGATAGTGATCTCCGATAGTCCTAGTACTGATTCAAAATACAAAGAACATTCACTTATTCGGTCGACAGGTGCCACTGAAATTCCAATGCTTTTACTAGGAGAGGTCCCCGCTAGAGAATCAAAAAAGGCTTTTTCGATAGTTGTCTCCGATAGTTTTGTTATGCCCCTGAAGTGTACATAAGGTCCATATTCATTCGCTGTTTTTGGACATTCCAGTTACAGATTGGCAGACGTTTGCCACCTGCGGTGCAGTCGATCGGTGTGGGATGCGGATTCTAGGTGGGATGTAAACCACCTGTTGTTGGGGCCTCTTGCTGAGTTGCGGACACCTGAATAGACGTGGCCAGTTTTTGGTGTCAGGATGACCAGTAGTTGTAGACACAGCCTTCTGTCGAGAGCGACCAGATATAGTCTCCAGACGTGCTGCAGCTCTCTGCTGTTGGGAAACGGCCACTTGCTGCGTATCCGTACACTCAGTGTTCAATTTGTAGCGGGGGATGGTTGGGATTATCCCCCTCTCGGCAAAAACCTTTCTGGTACTTTTTACAGATATACCTCTAACTTGGGATATGGACGATCCCAAAATACCGTATAATACATATCTCACTAATTTTTCCCCCTCCCTGGAAATTACACAAATCGAACACTGCGGACACATCGACCGGATGCGGATGCAACGAGCGTTTTGCATGATTCAACACAGACATTTGCTAACAGGATGCGATTCATAGTAGAGCCATACAGACCTTTACCTGGGTTTTTCCACCCTTCTTGGTGGTTTACCAGATAAACTATCTAGTTTGAACCGATAAACGGATTTTTACAGAATATACAGCAATGCATATTCTGGTATTTAACCTGTTTAAGAAAATCTTGTCGCGTTTCTCTATCTTCACCTCCTTTCTTCTCTTTTACATACTCCGATTCGCGGTAAATGTCTCCGAAAGACAGAAATCGTATGCATCCACACCCGCGACAGATGTTTTAGTTGCATGTAGCATGTGCATGCGGAGATCGCTAGTACAAGTTGGAGAGCGGTCACTTCTCAGGGCGGGACTTTCTGGGAGCCCTGAAACTCTTTGTTGGACTGTTGACTGAGTGTGCTGTGTGGCTTCGAAGTAGGACTCAAATCTTCACTAGGCGAGGCCCTCGCGAGAGAATAAAAATTGGCTTTTCTGATAGTTATGTTACGTTATGCCCCTGAACGGCACATAAGTTTCATATTTATTACTCGGTAGTAATGCGCTGTTCTGTGGCCCCGAAGTAGGCTTGAAATCTTCTCTTCAACTTTCTTTCTACTGTGAAAACAAAAGGCACTTGCCCTTTTACCGCTGCTGTGAAGCCTTCCTTGCACTTGCAGTAAGGGTTGGCGGTGAATGAAATACTTCATTCGATGGTTTATGACAACTATCGAATAATTCGATAGTGCCCAACACTAAGGAGACCAAGCTCTTTGCCGAGTGGTGTTATCTTGGTATAATGGTTAACGTATCGAAAAGCTGATAATATGGAGAACAACTATAGTTTTAACTTCTCGGAGGTAAATCCTTAAGTAATTTTAGATGTAGTTTATAATATTAAGCCGTCTGAAAGTGTTGACTTTTATGGCATTTCCAATAATCTCGTTAAAAGTGTGATTGATGATATACTTCGCCCGCTTACCTTTTGAATTAATTAATGCTTAGCTGATGGGATTTTCCCGAAAATTCTAAAGATAACGAAGGTTGTTCCAGTTTACAAAAGAGGTAATAAGACCTCTCCATATAGCTACAGATCAATATCTTTGGTTCCTATTTTCTCTTAATAACAATCAATTTGGATTCAGGGTGGGAAAGTCAACCATTGATGCTGTTGATTCACTAGTTAAGAACGTACTCCATGTCTTTCAAAACTAGGGATTTGCTCAGGTGACTTTCTGTGACGTAAGTAAAGCTTTTGACTGTGTAGATCATAAGCTCCTGTTAGAAAAGTTATTTCATTACGGTATACACAAGGCTGCCCTTAAGATGTTTGAGACATATTTGAATGACTGCAGGCAAATAGTGTCAGTTGGACGACAGCAGTCCAGCGTAGAAAGAGTTTTATGTGGTGTTCCTCAAGGTTCCGTATTGGTTCCATTTCTATTTCTTGTAATGATAAATGATTTACCTGCATGTATATTATCAACTTCAATTTTGTACGCAGATGACACAGTCTTTTAAAATTCTAACAACGACTTTGTATCTGACGGCATTAACTAATAATACGTTATCTCATGCTGCTATATGGTTTAGAGCAAACGGGTTTCTTTTCTTCTAAATGATAGTAAGACGCAGCATATGCACATTAGTCTCAGAACTATACCCGTAGAAAATTCTGTTACCGTTAAATACATAGGAATCATGATTGATAGTCAATTGACATGGGATTCCCATGTTAAATATATTACCAATAGGCTATCTAGAGTAATCTATTTGCTAAGAAACCTCAAACTTTGTGTACCAGATAAATAATTTTGCGAGGACAGCATATTTTTCATTTTTTCAGAGTATTATGTCGTATGGAATGGGGCAATAGTGCTCACATAAATGATATCCTACTACTGCAAAAGAAAGCTAGCTGTTCGGATAATCTCTAATTCAAAATGTACTGAGCACTGCAAACCTATTTTTATTAAATTAAGAGTTTTGACGTAAATTTGTTAATTTTCATGGTTGTATACTCAAAAACCTACCTACATTACAATGTAGAAACAATATACATTGTTATAATACAAGGAATAATTTACTTGATGTCCCATTCAACAGATTAACAAAATTTTTGAAAAGTTGTGAAAACCTAGGGTACTAACTCTATAATAAATTACCACAGGAATTTAAGAATTTACCAGATATTGTGTTCAAAAAGAAACTACATAACTGGTTAGTAACTGTGTAATTCTACTATATAAGTGAATACTTTGAGGAACTTAGTGCAGATTAATTGTAAATTTCTTATTGTAATTCAGTGCACTCTACCTATCTATATATAAATAAATCACACCCATATTCAATCCACTAGTGGATGAGGCCTCTCCCCGAAGGGTGGAGTTGGTCTACTGCTCTATATTGTTAATCTTTGTATCTACCTTGACGTTGTCTATTGCCATACTGGCTTAATAACAATAAAATTACTATTATTACTATTAGGATCTGGCATCGAATCCTGGCGTGGTTATATTTATTTTTTAATATATTTTTTCTTATGTAAATACGCATTACGAAATGTAATAAAATTAGTGACCAAGGATACGTGTAGGTTAGGTAAGTCATGTTCGGTGGTTTTTTATTGCACACGCGAATGAAAGAAATGTAGTTGGGAAAAATACAGAAAGTTGGTCGAAAAAGAAAATCACGCATCCTATCCCTGTGTTGACGTTTTCTCCAAGATTAATTACTCTCTCGAGATGGACCTTTTAAAAATCCTACTCATGTTTACATTAATTGACGCATGACGTCTACAGGAAGAATGCATAAAGGGAAGGTAAGTTATAAATGGAATGGAATGTAGTGTTTACATTTGTTCCACGTTCTGCTGTTTGTAATTTCTATTAATTAGTGGCGAGGATATACGGAAGTTTATTAATGTAGTATTCGCAGTATTTTCGGATTGTACTGTTATTCTGAGAACCGGACTAACTTTGGAAAAGGTAAACTAAACAACTTTTTCTTTGAACTAGACTATCGTATTTTTGCTCTCAGGCGGCACTTGGGTCGTTGGTCTAAAACAAAGTTTTGAGTTTGTTATAGAGGGAAAAGTATGTGGAATATTGCTGGCTTCGCTTTGAGGGCGGACACATCGAGTGAATGTTACATATGATGTACATCACGAATAAATAAACCTGACTTTACATAACTCATCTTCGGCTATGGTACACTTCGTGCCATCCATCTGTTTTGGCGTATGTATGCTTCATGTCACCCATTATGTTGCAAAAGATTCACCCTTCCACTATAAACACCTAGCGACGACCAGCAATCCGAGTGTTACGAAAACCCATGTGATTTTGTTAAATACGCACTTGAGGAGTTGTTCAAGATGCAGATCATGATTGCCCGGGTTAAGATTTACGTTATCTACTCCAGCTTCCGCCAGCTATTGAGTCATATGTGTGCTATATACCACTCATTCCGCTCCAAATCATTCACACAGCAACTCTATAAACATCAAGCGGCAATAAGTAAACCACAAAGTGTTACGAAAATCCATATGTTATTATTTCGTTAAATACGCACTCGAAGTTGATGAAGAGCTAAAATCTGCCGCCATGCGGAGGAATATTAATGGCGGCACTTCGTGTTATGGATGCCACAAAACTACGGACAGTATCTCGAGCGAGCGAAGAGGGGTTTTCGTTAAAGTCAGGTTCTGTATTTTTTTTTCATTATACGCAATGCACATCACCTTTTAACAGGGCAGACCTGTCAGCTCATGCAAAATGCATGAGTCACATGTATTCAAGCATCATCTCACGCGAAGAACCTGCAAACTCACGTATTTTAAGAAAAAGTGCAAAATTTAAAGTCCGCGCTGTAAAGTGAAATGAAAGCGAAAAAAAAAATGACTTTCTAGAGTGGCGACATTGAGACATAACTGATGTTAGCATTTCGATAGTGGCGCTTGCTTGGTATGAATAGATAACTGGGAGAGAGAATGTGGTTTAGAATGGGTCTTACCATTGGCCCGATGAGCTTATAAAGACTACCAGAAAAGTTGTACAATGATGAACACGAATGAAAAGTAGATTTTTTTTTAGCGTATTCAATTAATTATTATTGAACTGTTGATATGTATTTTTCCGTTCCTTGTTACCTATCAACATAGTGAAAAATTTATGGTATGCAGAGTCCGACTTGTACAATTTCCAGAACGTAGAAAACAGTATTTTGTATCCGTTCATATTCCAGACGTGGGATTATTTCGGAAAACAGCCAGGTAAGATTTTCGCAGAGACGGACAAATCTCAATCATCCCCCGTTTCAGATCTATCATTGATGGTATGTAGAAAAATTGTTGAATTGATCAGATCGTGAACTATTTCAATAACTTTAAAAACGTTTAGTTTAGTTTAATTTTTCAAGTAGGACCTACTCAGAAAACTATTACTTATTACCGTACGCTGTTTGTTTTATAGTATTTTTGAAATAATTAACATTTGTGTTGTATTTCTTTGACGTGTTTTTCGTTTCTCCCGCATTTTTCTCCTTCCAGGTTGGCAAACCTCACGCATTGGCACTTCTCTAGATTGACAGGTCTGCCAGGGTTTCAAAAAACCCGGGCTTTTTTGTTAAAAAAAAACGGCTCACCTGGTCTTAGGCGGGTTTTTAAGTTTTCTTGGGTAACAGTTATTAATTCTTTGGAATTTATTTTATTTTAAATTTAGGCATATATGGCTAAAGGCTAGAATAGGGTGGGGAAAAGATACGGAAAGATTTGACCAGGGCCTGAGTTGAGGGTACCATCCCGGCTTTAACCTTGTGTAAGTGAGGAAAAATCCCAACAATCTCATTCAGGATGGTCGGCCGCTGGTATTGATCACATGAACTCCCGAATGCAAAGCAAACGCTCTAACAACTGGCTCTGCTGTGGAGTCGGGAGACTTGGAGCGGTGGTATTCTATGTGGGGGTGACTACATTTTGCCTGTGCACTGGATTTATGCCGCGGCCTGGTTCGAAGACGACGATAATGGTTGCTCTCAGCATTGTCCCATTCACCCAGTGAGACTGAGTAAAACGAGGGAAAATCCTGCTCGGGATGATCCCACTTGGGCGTCCGGGATTTACCAGACCATAAAAGACGGGAAATTCCTTTATTATCTTGTGATTTCCTGATAAACTCTGTGCTTCTTTGAATAGCAAATGGTTATTGATAGTGTATAACAGGAGTCTCAACCCTTTTTGTCAATAGGCCAAATTATCTAAGCAGAAAGAGGACTAGGGCCGCATTATAAAGATCAACTCAAAAGTAATGTAGCAATTTTCATATATTTTCTTTTAGATCCAAAGTAGTTACTGTATTTTTTTATTTGTCTCGGGGCCAGTGAAAATCGTTACGCGGGCCATTAGCTGGAGACCTGTGGCATCTGTTGGAAAATTTATATTATTATTAACATTAGTTGAAGATATTAGTATAGCCCTCATAATAGACAGAGTTTGCACGCTTCCCTATTTCTGTCTGAGCTAAAACGAATGGGTTCTTGTTCAGAGCACGTGATTTTGAATTCATCCGTTAGGTAGCTCTGGCATAGACCTCATAATAGAATATGACATCAATGCCAGAGCTACCTAGCGGATTCATTCGAAATCACGTGCTCTGAACAAAAAAACATTCGTTTTAGCGGAGACAGAAATAGGGAGACGGCGTTCTAAATATATCTGTTATGAGAGCTGTGATAGTAGTAATTAATTTTGCACTGAATTTGATATTACATTCATTAATAGTTTTGATTTTTACGAAGACGTCATTTATTATTATATAACTTACTTAAAAAATAATTTCTTTTGAAAATAATTTGCTAATAAAGACAAAGTAAAGAGTATAAGGGATCTATAATATATGTAGTTATAAGAGCTAATAATTCTAGTCGGTTATCAAATCAGCTGTTGGAAAAGTGTTATTGGAGTACTGACTAAGCTTGAATATTTCCTTCTATTTCAATATCACAAAGCTAAAGTGTGGTAGATTTTAGATAGCAATATTATTCTAGCTAGAGTTATAATGATGGTCGTGATCTGCATTCTAACAATCCAAAATGAAATTGTATTAAATATTATGCACACTTCCACACATGTTGGAAAGATTGCAATTCTCGTGTAAACTATTATTATTTTGTGAGTAGATAAAGTAAATCGAGCCCATAGTCCGGTTTGAGATATGTTTCTTAAAAGGAACTTAAATTAAAGTGTAAATATAAATATGTTAAATAAATAAAATATATAAAAATAAATTAAAGCGTAAAACGTATATATTCGTTTTACGTTAAGACGAATAAACTTTACTTTATGGCCCGCAGGGTCCGCAAGGTATTGGGCCATATGTACAATCTATACCACATTCCCTTGCAAATAATTATCACAGTCACTTTAGGAGCAATCAGCGACTACCAGCAATACAGAAAGCTGTGTGTTATTATCATTTCGTTAAATACGCACTTGAGTTGATCAACACATAATAAATATGGCGGTGTGCGAAAACATACTTATGGCGACACATCGTGTTAGAAATGACACGAAAAACACGAGCAGTATCTCGAGCGAGCGAAGAGGAGTTAGTTTTTTTTTTTTTTTTCATTATATGCGATGTACTCCCTATTCCAAAAAGGATGACCGCATTGATTACGGCAATTTTCAGCTGAAAATTCTCTAAGTCCAACTTCGGGTATCTTCGGAAACAGTAAACCAAAGATGTCAAGTTCGAGCCCTGAGATGAAGGATGAACCTTCGCAATTGGGAAAATATGTTGTTTTTTTTCTTCTTTTAACTGCAATAAGACATGCTGAAATGTTATTACGTGTGGAAAAAAGTAACATTCATTAAAATACGTAATGTATTTTGAAACCATGCATACGTCTGAGCACGTGATCGTTTTGTCACCTACGTTTCCATACGTAAAAGCACATTTTCAATGAAAGTGAAGACAGCAAATTTATAGTAAAGAGTGAAAAGTACGTGACTGGACCGGGGATCGAACCCGGGACCTTTGGGTTGGGACGCTAACTCAAAGGTCCCTTGTTCGATCCCCGGTCCAGTCACATACTTTTCACTCTTTAATATCAATTGTATCTGTACCTACAGAGGCTTGATGTACGCAAAAGTATCGGAAGTTGCCTCCATTTCAACTTTGGACAGCAAATTTAGTTCTCGCATTCATAGTACAATAAATAAGAGATAGGAGAGAAAAACAACAGCATTTGCAACGTATATCAATGTCATTGTCTTGAACACTGAAAATTCAGTCATCTTTCTTCACAAGGAGTTCTATCAGAAAGAAGTAGATAGATGTGTTCATGTTAGCTCAGTGGTAAAGCGCGTTGTTTCTAATCGTGGGTTCGAATCCCGTTCTGGAAAATTTATTTTGTGATATATTACTCAAAACATGAATAATTAGATAAAATAATAATAATCAGTTTTATATGTATCCATACAAGCATTTCAGGACATAAGTAATTATTATGTTTAAAATATAACATCAGAGAGGTGGTGGCTGTTGACAGGACATCGGTATATTATATGTGAATGTTAAATACAAATAAATTAAATCGTGTAATAACAATAAATAATTACTTGTAGTGTATTTGTCTGTAGCTATTTGTCATACGGAAGTTACGTCTCCATATTCTCATTTACCTTCTTGAAATAGTTAAAGGCTGTCAATAGAAAATAAGGTTACAAGGGCAAAATATCCAAAGTCGGATCATCGTTGCAAGTTCTATATTCTTAAAGTTCACGATACCCATGAACGCTGAGGACACTAAACTGAACTTTAGTTGTTGTTTTTTTCCCCACAGGTTTTCAGTTTTGTACTCTGAAATGCTTTTTTTCATATGGAAGTGGTGAGGGTTTAATCTCTCTCTGGTTTGATTCCACATTCTATACTTTGTTCTCTGATGAAGAGAAGTTACTATTGTGTTATTAACTAGAAGGAAAAAATGCTTGTCCTGACCAGGGTGTGAACCTGTGTTCGTGTGGTATTAGTTTAGAAAGCAAGGGTTTTAACCATGAGCTACTTTTATAAACAGAAAAATATAGCCAAGCTTTGTCTTATTAAAACACCACCAGCTTGAGTCATGCTAAGTGGACCATTTTATACATTAGCAATTTTACATAAGGAAGATTAGATTAGTTTAGGTTAGTTATAGTAAAATTGGGTCATTCCTGGACAAGTCATCCAATGTTAGGAAAATGGTTACATCACCATTTTAGAAAAATAAATATTTTTCGTATGTGGGTTCCTACATACCTGAAGATATCAGAACGACTTTCGAAAGAAGTTTTATGCTTTTATATCTCATGTGGCGACTATATTTCCAACATGGCGGGTGACGTTTTTTACTCCCGTAGACATGTACGTAAACCTTCATATCTCAAAAACTAGAAGAATTAGAGAGCTGAATTAAAAACCATTGGGTAGATCTTGATGTGTACTTCGAAGATGTGGAATCCCGTCTTTTAAAATTTATTTCTTTATTCCAAAAAGTTTTTGGGTGTAGGAGTTGAATAAAATTTTGCAAAAGTTTGTCATGGTTAGACCACCCAAAAGAGTTTCTGGCCTAAATCACACACTTTTTTTCTATGGGTGTTCAAACATGTCCCTTTGCGAAAAATGTCGGATTTCGGGCTTAAATATCTCATATGTGTCCTTATGAAACAATCTGAAATGTGGTTTCGAAAAAGCTTTGTATGTGACCAACTAACAGTAGAAATTGTAACTTTTATTTTGTAATGGTTTGGTCAATACCAGCGGATTTTCTTCGCCATACGATGCGAATGTGGTATTTTCACGGTCACCATGTTTTGGAGAAGGAGCTGAATATAAGACTGCAATTTCTCTTGTGATGTTTAGAACTATCAACAGGATGATTGTGTAGAAAAATCCGTGGTGGTGAATCACAGCACTTTTTTGCTACAGGAAAAATGTCGGATTTGGGTCTAAAATATATCAAATGGGCCATCATAAAAAATTCTGAAATTTGGTCTCGAGGAAGCTTTGTATGTGCTCAAATCAGAGTAAAAATGGCAATTTTTATTTTTGAGTGGTTTGGTAAAAAAAAAAGAAGTTGTTCATAGGAGTTTGTGCCTTTTAAGCAGTGTAGTAATAATATAAAGCTACATATACACATATAATCCGCTTGCACTGACAAACCTATTAGAAACAAAATTGCAGTTTTGGTTGTAAGCTGACCGCTAACAAGGCATCCTTTAAATTTCAGTTTTTTTTATTAGATATTTAAGCCCGAAATCCTGCATTTTTCGACGAAATTCAACCAAACTATTTTTTTAATATAGACAGTCTTTGGTAGGTCTAAACATTGCAAATGACTGCAGCCTTATATTTGACTGTTTCACGGAAAAAATAGGGTCTCTTTGAAGATGCCACATTTGCATTTGCTTAGGCGGAGAAACTCAACTTGCATTGACCCAGGAAGCCAAATGCCGACAAATGTTCGGTGATTTTCGTCGGACCGGTGTCGAGGATAGGCAGAACCCAAACTACTAGTCAAGAAATAGAGGGAGAAGGTCGACGTGCAGCCACAAGTGGCGTTCGGTCGTCGGGACGCCGTTGATCTCTGACTTGCCGGCATAGAGGCGAAACTCTGACCATCCCCCAGGACTTGATGGTGGGAAAATTATTTATTTATGGACACCCGCCAATTGCCTGAGGTCGGGAAAAGGCGGCTCCCCGTCCATTTCCTGGTGGTCGAGGGTATGGCGAAGCCCCGTTTATTCTTGATGGTCGGGAATTAAGCGAATCCCCACCCACTTCCTGGCGGTCGGAAAAAGGTTGAGGGTCCGGCAATTTTCCGACCATTTTAATCTGGAATTTTTGTAACATTCCGTTGCAACAGAATTCTGCCGGTAGATTAGAATATAGAAAGATGAAAAGAGAAAATGTTCTTTACATTTGTTAATAGCAAAAGTGCCTTATGTGGGGTCAGGAAGCCGTCTTTGAGTATCTGGTTGTACGGTCTAGTGGATAAAACACTGGAGAGTTGTTCTAAAGGTATGGAGTTCGATCCTACCACAGGCCAGCATTAAAACAAAAATACTTTTTTTTTTTTTCATTTCTACTTTCGAAATACGCACTTCTTTTGCTACCTTATCGAACATCAGTGAAATAGGTTAGTTAAAGCCAGATTAGACATAAATTTCAAATAGCGAGCTTAAACAGTGTGGCCTAGGCGTTGATATGTCAGTCAGGATTTCTGTTTTATATATAGAGAGTATTATTACTATTATTATTGCTGCCTTTTCAGGATATTATAGTATAAATTGAAATTACCTTATCTCAAAAGATTAGGAGTGCTGATGTATTTTTTTTTAATCTGGAATCTTTACAACATTTACCGAGCCGCCGTAGGTCAGTGGTAGAGCGTTGGCGTAGCATTCGGGAGGCCGTGGGTTCAATACCAGCGGTCGACCATCCTGATTAAGGTTTTCCACGGTTTTCCTGTCACACCAGGCAAATGCTGGGATGGCACTTACAGCATAGGCCCTGGCCGACACCTTCCCGAATCCTTTCCCATCCCCTATCCCGGCCTATAAATAACATTCAAATTTAGAGCATAGAGGGAAAATTTTGAATTAGTTGTTCCCTTGTACAGAACAAGGCATCATAAATTACTTACTGATTCTGACAAGCATTGTATTTGTTTAAACGTTTAATCAACAAACATTACGTAAAATAATTGTTAAACTTCAATATTTAATATTTAACACCTCTTGTTTAGCTGTAAATCTATCTACTATCTGCATATCTATATGTATCTTGTATGACTTCGTGCTGTATTGGCACCATGTTGTTCGTAGAACATTAATAAATATTGCATTACATTATTATTACCACAACAAATGTAGTGATATTTCACGTTACTAATAATCGGCTAAATAAAAACTTAAATTTTCTAATTTATGTATATTGGGAAACATCGAGTTGCAGGTGACCAACAGTAGTACAATTGCGATATTTTGATGATCCTCTGAATCTAGACAAAGTGACAGTAATCCTGGTGCAAAACTAGGAGTTTTATTGTAGTTGCATTTGCTATGAACATTTCTTTTCGAGAAATTCTGTGTAATGAAGAACAAACCTCCACAACTCCAGGCTTAAAGTAATTCTGTAATGAATATAGTGTCTGTGTTACATACTACATTCCATTTCTGACTTCTAGAAGTATCTTATTGACGAACGGTTTTCGGACATTTAAGCCCCAAATCCGGTATTTTTTGCAAAGGACCATGTTTAAACCCCCGTAGAAGAGAAGGAGTGTGATTCAGGACCATGATTTTTAGCGTGCATACACTCGATTGATAGGTCTAATTATTACAAATTTTGTAGAATTTTATTCAATTCCTTCACCCCAAGAAATTTGTTAAATATCAAATTTTAGATAATTTGTTACTTATTGTTCAGCCTAATTATTGGAATAAAGAAATTAATTTTCAGAAAAGGTGATTCCATATGTTCAAAGTACAAGTCAAGAGCTACACAACGGTTTTTGAGTAAGTTCTCTAGCTCTTCTGTTTTTTTTTTTTTTTTTTTTGTTTTTTTTAGATATTCAGATTTCCGTATATGTCTACGGGAGTAAAAAACGCTACCCGCCATTTTGGAAATATGGTCGCCCCGCGAGAAATAAGGGCATAACATTTCAAAAGTAGTTATGATATCTTCAGGTGTGTAGGAACCCACATACGAAATATATATATATCTCTAAAATGCTGATGTAACAGTTTTTTCTAAAATTGGATGATTTGTCACGGAATAACCCAATTACGTATGTTTCAGTTTCTCGCATAAAGTGTGAAGAGAAATGCATAAACATTTCATTCTAATAATAATTTTCATCAATAAAAAAATCTGCTTTAACAAAGTGAATTGTTATATTGCTTTTACACGTATAAAATGTACAGTGCACATTTAAACCTGGAAAAAGCACCCACACACAGGATTGTTCGGTTCGAAGACAACTGCGTAGATGGAAATGAATATCATTCCTTACTCAAACAGTAAGTTTGTTTTACTATTACTAAAATAAAACTAATCTTGCTAAGGAAATCTAATCTTCCTTATCTAAAATCACTAATCTATAAAATGATCCATTTAGCATGGCTCAAACTGCTAGCGTTTTAATAAAACAAATCTTGGGAAATTTTCTCTAGTTGTAAAAGTAGCTCATGGTTAAAACCTTTGCTTTCTGAACCAATACTACACGAACGTGGGTTATTAGTCTATTACGCAAGAAGCTATTAGTCCCCTAGTACATTGGTCTTTCACTCTTCCATGACTGGAAACTTTTGTTCTATTTTGCATTTCAATACTTCTACATACGTTGTTAATGTTATATTTCTCCTGGAAATTGTACATTTTTTTTTACGGGCCATGAAGTAAAGTGAACCCATGAAGTCTCACAGTTTCAAAGATGGTATTCGCAAATGGCGAATTGTACGAAGAGAACGTTTAACAACGCAACGCAGCTTTCTCGGTCGAGCTTCGTGCTTGATTCACCTTTCCCCACCCGCCAATCGGTTCGTGGTTCTTCGGGAACCTTAGGCCACACATTGAGTTATAATTATAAAATAGCTTAATTCACATATTTAAACACCAGGACGTGCGGGACGTAATGAAAAACCACCGTCATTATTAGTATACATAATATTTGTCGAACGAAAAACAAAATGATTCAGCAATAAACCGAGCCGAAGCTCTCACTGTGATCGCCACTGTCTATTATTCACAGCAGCTCCCCAATTGTCCTCACGATGCTGGGTCAACACCGAAATTTTTGAGCCCCCACCGGGAATCGAACCCGGGACCGCTCGCACTCAAGTCGAGCGTGCTACCAACTAGGCTACGCAACCATTTTGGACTGGAAATATGTACTTGCACTCCCCCTCCATCATCAATTTTATTTCAATTATTGAGAACTACCTTGTATTTTTTATCTCAACATTTATTGTTCAGCTTGTGCATATCGTTAAAAAGAACAACATAATTTTGTTTACGCAGACGTATGAAGCCTAAATATAAAATTGACACTATATGGATTATGACACACTTGAATGCAAATTATTAATTCTGCAAATAGTAATTTCAAGCTACGGTAAAGTTTATTCTTCGGCTGTCTTTGATATACATCCATGATTTTCTGTGGTAATTTGAGCCTGAAATATAACTTTTGCCTAATTGCATTTTGTTGTCAATGATTAAGATGTGTTAAACGACTTCAGTTAGTTGATAGTTGGGGGAAATCCTTCATTTTTCTGTGAACTCGAAGCCTTGCCGGGGATATTTTTCGTAAGTCTCCATCCACTCCATTATATTTTGCAGACCCTTCAACCACTAATTTGAAGAAGCTTGTCAGGCATTTAGTAAATAAATTTTCTTAAATATTCTGTTATCATTTTTTTTGTTTACTTTTTAAAAGCGTGTCCAGTTTAATATTCAGATCCTGTCTTCTATGGTTTCTATTTTAAAATAAAAAAAATATACGAAACTTCCTTTTGGTATCAAAACTCTTTTCTTAAGTTGTGGTACGGGAAACTTCCAAACTTCACATATTTGTTAAAATAAGCGAGATTTACGAAAACGAAACTGCCTTTGCTGCACATCAAATGGTGTGTATGGCTATAAAAATATAGGTCTATAGTTCAGCAATAAATATAACGGTCTTTCTTTACTTCAAAAGAATTGGGACAGTAATAAATCTGTTCATGTGTTTTAAATGTAAGCTTAGATTGTGTTACAATTGATCGTTGGTAGTTTTACATCAGTTGATTCTATCAAAAAATAATTTTCACTTGCTTGTACTTTTGCAGGTTCAAATAATTTCCTGATGTTGAAAGAACCCTGACTTACGCAGCAGCGACGAAATGTTTGCAGAGAAAGCTAAAAAACATCGCCAGGCTAATTCGTTGATTGGTGTCAATTATGAAACTTCATGGAATCATCTGCCAGATGTGGTACTTCTGAAAATATTTTCGTATCTCTCTGTCCAGGATCTGATTTATAGTATCCGTCCTGTGTGTTCCAGATGGAAAAATCTGGTTGGTTGTTCGAGTTTGTGGCGAAACTCAAAGCTGTTGTATGATGAGAATTTATCTGCTAGAGCTGCAGTTGAAATCTTAATGCGCGGACCTTTGCTGGAAATTCTATGCATTAAAGACTGTGCAGATTATGAGCAAGTTCTAAATGTAGCTTATAAACAGTGCAGAAATATCCACACACTTATATTCGGGAATATGTTTCGTGTGAAAGCTACAGCAATAGTGAACGCGGTGAGAAGTTGGCCCAAGTTAACTGTTTTGTATATCGATAGTCTTTTCTTTGATGTATCAGACATTTCTGTTACTGGTCTCTCGAATGATGACATTTTTAATATTTTTGCAGAATGTGTAAACTTAAGGAAGCTGAAAATTCCACGTGTAAGTGACATCAGTGGATCCTCGCTTAGAAAGATAGTGGATAACTGTACATCTTTAGCAGAGCTGTATTTTGAGTATTCTACATTGATTAACGACGATGACATTATGTATTTAATACGTAAGAAAAAGAATACTATGATCAGCCTGTCTCTGTGTGGGCTTAAGTTAACCGATGTCTCATTTAGTCAGTTAGGACAGCTACATAAGTTGCAAACTCTTGAGATTCACGAATGCTCTCAAATGACTGATAAAAGTCTAAATAGAATCGGAGAATTACGTTTATTGGCTTTGAATATCACTGGTGGTGTTAAGTTAACATCTTCGGCTGTTGCTACGTTTCTTGCAGGAATGGCCAATTTGACAAGTTTGACATTTTACGCTTGTAAATCGTTAGACGATCAAGTAGCCATTAGCATTTCCTTGCATTGCCTTGGTTTAGAGTGTTTGTTTCTTGATTATTGCCACCTAATAACGGAAGATGGCATTGAGTGTATTATCAAAAGATGCAACCAATTAAAAGTAGTACATTTTGTAGGATTGCCTCTTTTGACTGGAAGGTGTTTCAAGGTTATACCCGATCATTTGAAGGTGCTGGAGGTTTTGGAATTAGGATATACCTCAATAAGGCATCAAATGTTGAACGAGATTTCAGATAGTCTTTCGGAAGTGAAGGTAAAATTTCTTAATGAAGGCCAAGAGTTTTTTTAAGACTTTTTTTTTTATCGAAAGCTGAACAGTACTTTTAAAAAATCTCTGTTCTTACAAGCTATCATGTCATATATATATATAGTTCAGGTGCGTGAAATTATACTAGTCTGTGTAGCTCATGCTTTCCACAATTGAATCATCGCCTATTATTACAAGAGCTCATGTCCATTGTTTGGTTTGTTAATTTTGAACTCTACCATATTATTATTGATCAAACTTTTCGTTTGCTGAAGAATGATCCCAACTACATTCATTAAATAAAGTTTTTGTGGTGTAATGAAATGAATTCGATTTTTTTATGGCTTTTAGGCAACTCAGGCTGCGATAGCGTGGGGTAGCCAGGGCCTAGTTTGTAGATACCATATGCCTGGTGTAACCGAAGAAAAGCCAGGGTTCCCACTCGCCTGGAAAAGTCAAGGAATCCAGCTTAGCACTAAAAAGTCAGGGAATTTCACTAAAATGACTGAAAACCTGGAAAAGTCAGGGAATTTGATAACTTATTGTTTGAAATTCATTTAGCTACAGCAGGCAACTCTTGCTACTGGAGCCAGTGGTTTAATATTTCCACTCTAAAAAATATAGCAGGGCATTTCCTGGGTTAATGCGTGAAGTTGTTTGACTTCTGCATTTCTAATTTTAAAAGTCAAAGCTTCTTCTGCACTTTTACATGTATTATTACGAAGAGTTTTGGACTTTCTTTTTGTTGCAAAATTGAATATATATATATATATATATATATATATATGAAGAACAGTTGGAACTACCGACAGGGCTTACGTTCTACTTCAAAGGAACACAAACTGGAAAAGCGACAGGCGTTGGCTTTATAATTAATAAAGACCTGAAGTCAGGGATCACAGAAATCGAAGGAATTTCAGATAGAATCGCACGGGTAGTAATAAAGATTAACAAGAGATACAGTATGGAAATTATACAAGTGTATGCTCCAACAACCTCGCACCCGGAGGAGGAACTCGAAGATCTATACGAGGAGATACAGAAGATTTTGGTACAAAATTGTTATGGGAGACTTTAATGCGAAAGTAGGAGCCAAGCAGAGCAGTGACACGAAAGTGGGAAACTTTGGATTTGGCAAAAGAAACCAGAGGGGAGAGAAGTTAGTGGAATTCTCAGAAGCCAACAGACTGTTCATTTCCAATACAATTTTCAAGAAACCGCCCCAGAGGAAGTGAATATGGAAAGGCCCAAATGGGGCCAAAAACGAAATAGACTACGTTCTATTAAATAACAGGGAAATACTGCAAGACGTGTCTGTTCT